>JAUJYZ010000646.1:225000-273487 GCA_033675265.1 Actinostola sp. cb2023 | reverse complement strand
TTTATGTAAATTAGATAATGACATTCCAGCGTGCAGCGCGCGCACTTCAACTAAAATTTTATTCAAAAACACAACAGAAATTTTCTCAACTTTCTTCCCATTTTGTTCATCATTCTTGTTCTTTTTTATCAAAAATCCAAAGTTTCGGTGTATTGGAATGTTTTCAATACCAAAGTCGAGGAAACATTTGATTTTAAGATTGTTTTAGCTATTCAGTATGAACCTAAGTTCACAGCCGTGTACCATAAAAAGTTAGCAATTTGATTGGTAGCTAGGCGTGCACCATTCAAAATAGTGCACGCCTAACATCCAATGAAAGTTGAAAATTGTCTCAATGCTGCATATGAAGGCGCCCATGGCAGCCGAGCAGCTTATAATCATGAGGAGTTAGTACGTTAGTATGTTAGTAATTGCCTTGTTTTTGCAGCAACTAATTGTAACTTTTATTGAATTCAGCCATCCCTATCCTTTGTCCTATAATCAATAAAGGTATCGTGTTATCTGGTGCATCTAGAGGTAAAGGTGTCATTGGTTTACCACTAAGGATGACATGCACAGTCTACAACGTTAAGTACATTTCCTGGCTGAAAGACGGACAAATGATACCAGTACATGTAGAGAACACACAGAACAAACATTCGTCGTCACTTGTTTTTTCTCGCGTTCAGAGAAGTGATTAGCGCCAACTACACATGTTTAGGATTCAAGTCCGCGTTCGAGATTGCGCTAAGTAATAAATACCTAAGTGTAGGTGAGTAATCCATATTACCCATACTCCCCTTTCGGTCTTTGTCGCGTAGGTTTAGTGATAATGTTAGCGGGACAATACACTATTAAACAACTGGTATCACACACAAATGTATTGCTGGTTTGCAATCAATCCCTGGAGATTTAAAGTACAAAGACGCAGCGGCCATGTTGGTGGAACAAACAAGAGAAACCTAATGAGGAATGCTTTGGTTTATCGGGAACCAACATGGCCGCCATGACGTCACGTGAAAACCAGCAATACTCCAGTTTCGAGTTGTTTAGACACTGCTGAACATGTATACATTTTGTCTGCGCATGCGTTAGAATTCAGATTTGAAAAGTGATTTGCCGCCATTTTCTTTGCAAATTGCACTGCGGTGGGAGATTTAGTGAGCGATCTTCGTCTCTAGAATGATGTTCAAGAAAATATTTGAAAGGAAATCAATAGTCTGCCTACTTTTGTTTTACTGTAGATGATTTTTTCCCGTATAAGGGTCGTAGATGATAAAATATCAAGCAACAAAATCCGCCAATACAAGGAGTTATCCTAAAACCAGCTACATTGGGTTTATTCTCATCGAAGATCATTTCAAGAGATACTTCACAGTGAACGTTAGTACTGACACATTGAAGGTCACATTCTGTGAATTTGAGTTCTCTTCATTCAAGTATTGCTCGGTTCAGTTGGGTATTTATCATTTTTGCACGTGTTTTCCTAACATTCCCACCTAAAGCACAATACTTATTAACTAGCCCCCCAGCCGAAAATAGCACAAATTGACTTCTTCTAAGCTTATTCTTTGCATTCGAGAACTTATTTTAAGCTCAAAAATTGTCCCCTCAATGTGAGATCGTATTATTTTGGTACTATGGTATCAGTACACTGTATTTGTTATGATTATGACTGATTTTCATCGCTGGTGAAAACCATATTACAAACACTCTATGTGTTGAAGTTTATTGTAAAGGATAGCTTAATTCTTCATTTGTTTGGACTTCGAATTCCGTTAGAATCAGCTGTAAACCGTTTGATATAAGTTTGATTCACATTGAGTTTTTATTCAGCATTGTGTTTGCGAATCGTTTATCTGAATTGGTGACGTGTCAAACTAAATTATAAGAAAACCTCTCTTAGTAGCTCACCCCCCCAGCAATTTTCTTCCGTGATTTATTGCTTCACTCATGCTAGTTTCGTAAGGTATTGTTTGTTGGAGTTGAAAAATTGTCCCTCTTGCTTTGCGGTGGATTTGAAGTGTCCAAGTATCACTCATTAATTTTCACCCGACTTCTCCGCAGGAATGTTGCCTTGTTTTGGCGGATTTTGTTCCTTATACGGAAAAAATATCCACAGCACCACAAAAAGTAGGCTGACTATATATTGATGTCCTTTCAATGATTTTCTAAACTGAACTCCATTCTAGAGACGTAGATCGCTCACTAAATCTTCCACAGCAGTGCACTTGGCAAAACAATAGCGATACTCCATGTTTACAAACATTAACATTGTGATGTAAATGTGCCAACCATTTCCACACAAAACTTTTCACACGTTTTGTTTCAACAATCGATCTCTGCCAATCGATCTGAAATGACAAAAGCTGGTTGGCAAATAGGTACATGCGCAGACAAAATCGTTGCTGTACTTCTTTGCAAAAGACGCATGAATGACAAAAGCTGAAGTATCGATTATGCAAATAGGTACATGCATGCGCAGACAAAGTCTGATGTATACATGTTACACTGCTGTACTTCTTGATGGTTTGGCAACAAGAAATATTTACCGCATTTTGATGCTCAGCCTTAGCCTCAATCCAGAGAATAACCCGTGGAATTAAAAAACTGATTCTATTGTCCTATGTCAACATTTTTCACATTCTCGTTGGTATTTGTGAATAATTTACGCTGAATTGAGGCTAAGGCTGAGCAAATGCGTCTTTTGTCAAGGTGCGTAAACAACTCGAAACTGGAGTATTACATGATATACAGTGGATAGTTATTTAACGAAGAGACTAGTCATAGCTATCATGACATACAGTGGATAGTTGTTTAACGAAGAGACTAGTCATAGCTATTATGAAACAGCTCTCCTCACTACCACTCTTGTAAGTTTATAAAACCTCATTTGTATTCAGGGACGGATCCAGGAATTCAGGGGGGATCCAAACGTATAACCTGCAGTGACAAAACTAGATTCTAGGATAAAACAATCAATTGAAACTCAGGTATGACAGGGGGGTCCGGACCCCCTGACCCTCCCCCTGGATCCGCGACTGGTATTGTCACTCAAAACTAGTCTGTAATTAAAAGCTCCCGTAAGCGACCGCGACCACTATATTGGTAATTACCAACTACATGGTTCCTTTGTTAGCTATTGTTTTTAAGCTCTCGTAATTAAGTGTGTGAAACGTTGTTTGCAAGTGAGCATTATAATACAGTAAATGGGCAGGTCTATCGTGCTTACGTATTACAATACATCACAAGAGCTAAAATCTCTCGCAAGCGACCAGCCTCTATTGTTTGCGTGACTCAGTTCGTCGCTATAAAGGAGATACTCAGACAATCATGTTCATGTTTTTATTTGCTTTTTCTTTCAGTTTATCCGAGTTCAAAAACTGTCTCACCAGGAATTCAATCGGTGCTAATAATGTGTTCTTCACTGCTACAACTTTTAGCTAGATAACACGTGCACTGATCTACAAACGCTTAATCATGGTATGTCTATCTGATCGGCCGGTTCCTCCAAGACTGACCAAGATCACTGTAGAGGTTGTTAAAAGAAGGAAACGACAGAGTACGTTTGGCCGGTTTGGGAACACGCTTGGTGTTCGAACGATTCGTTTACTTCGTGATTTTACTTATACACGTGTACTTAATTAGATGAATAAAATGCACATAAATTACTACTATGCTAATGTAACAACAACAATGCTTGGACATTACAATCCTCCCCATCTTGGATTGATGCTTAACTATAGTCCATAAAGTTATAACAAGTTCAAATGTCAATGTCATGTTAGGTAGTCCTTTAGGTATGATGGAGGTCGTCTGTTTCCCTGAGGGTAGCGTCTCTCTGTAGCAACTTCAGGGGTAGATATCTCAGGAGTCTTGTGCTCTTCCACTTTCTTGCCTCCTGGTGGCTGGACCATTGCTTCTTCCTCTTCAGCGTAGCTGTGCTCATCGTGGTTGTCGTGAGAACTTGTCGCGGGAACTTGTTTGAAAAAGGAAGAGTTCCTTGTTATGGTCTTGCTGTCACCTTTGGCTGTGACCATTGAGCCTTTCTTTTGTGTCACCACAAAGTGCTCCGGCCTGTAAGGGGGCTGTGACTTCTTATCTGAGGGGTCCCTTTTTACCAGTACTGAGTCGCCAACTGAGATGCTGGAGGGTTTCACATAGGCTTTTGCATCAGCATAGGCCTTCATCTTTGCCTTTGCTAAGTTGTCTCGTTGTCTGATTTCTTTCAAATCAGGAGGGCTTCTTGGGGCTTCTGGAAGCTTGTTGTTCATGGGTCGTCCAAACAGTGCAGTAGCTGGGGCGATGCCTGTTGAAGTGTGAGGTGTCGACCTATAGTTGCGCAAAAACTTGCAAAGTTCCGTTTTCCATGGTTTGTTGTCTAGTGTGGCCGTATGGATGGCTTTCTTCAAAGTTCTCATGAACCGTTCTACTTCGCCATTGGAGCGTGGCCACAAAGGAGTAACTTTTCTGTGTTTGAAACCAAGTGTTTCGGCAAATTGCTTGAAGTCTTGTCCGTTGAACGGAGGTCCATTGTCTGAGCGTACGACTTCAGGAATACCAAATTCTGCAAATACCTTGTCGAGTTTCGGAATCACAGCTTTCGCGGATGTGAAGCGCACGATTTCCACGACTGGGTAGCGGGAGTAATCGTCGGTGATAACAAGCAGGTATTCACCAGAGGACAGGTCTTTGAAGTCGATACTTACTTCTTGCCATGGTGAAGTGGGTAGTGGAGACATTTTCAGCGGTTCGCGCTTCGTTTTGGGCGTTGCAATCTGACATGCGCTGCAAGAGGCGATTTTCTTCTCGACCAACTTGTTGATTCCGTGAAACCAGACCTTTTCTCGCAGCATGCTCTTTGTTTTCGCAATCCCTTGATGTCCCTCATGGGCAAGATCTATTATTCTGTGTTGTAGGGAGGAAGGTATGACTATCCTTGTCCCTCTAAGAATGACGCTATGGGTGGAGCAAACTGTCAGTTCGTCTTTAGCTCTTTCCATAGCCTTGTAAGTATCTGTGTTGATGTCCAGTCGCTTGGCTGGTTCAAACCAATTTCCGATGAAGATGGCTTCTGATACAGCTTGTAAGGTAGGATCTCTTTTAGTAGCTTCCTCAATGTCCTGAATCTTGAGGGCTTTTGGCGTTGATGTCTGAGTGATGTAATCTACAAACTCTTCTGCAACTTTCTCTTGTCTGCTCGTTGATACTTGTTGCTTAGTAGGATGTCTTGACATGTAGTCAGCAGGGTTGTCTTCTCCTCGTCGGTATGCTACCGTGACTTGATATGGCTGCAAGCGTAGCGACCATCTTTCTAGTCGAGCTGGTGGTTTAGACTTTGGGTTGCTGTATATGTGGACCAAAGGCTTGTGATCCGTGTAGACCGTGACAGGTTTACCATATATGTAGAGGTGAAAGTATTCACAACTCCAAACTACTCCCAATGCTTCCCGTTCTGTCTGGCTGTACCTTGTTTCGGTGTCAGAGAGGGATCTACTTGCATAGGTGACGATGTGTCTTTCGCCGGTCTTTGGATCTAGTTGAGATAGAATGGCCCCGAGACCTACTGGACTTGCATCCACGGAGATCTCAGTTTCTTTGTCTGGATCAAAGTACGCTGTAGTAGATGCTTTCGCTAGGGCGTCTTTGACTTGCTGCAAGGCTTGTTGGTGATGATCTGTCCATTGCCAGGGCTGTTCCTTCTTGGTCAACTCTCGGAGAGGTTGAGTCATCGTCGAGTAGCTATGTATGAACCTTGAGCAGTAATTTGTCATCCCGAGGAAGCTTCTCACTTCAAATGCGTTTGATGGAGCCTCTAGGTTGACTATCTCTTCAATCTTCTTTGGATCTGGCGACATCCCCTCGGCAGAGAAGACGTATCCAAAGAACTCGAGACTGGGCTGGTTGTACACACACTTTTTCTTGTTCAGCGTGAGGCCACTGTCTTTCAGGCGTTGAAATGTAGCTCGCAGTGAGTCGTTGTGCTCTTTCTGGGTCTTTCCATAGACTAGAATATCATCGCTGAGGTTGATTGCACCTGGAATTCCTGCTAGTGTTTCACAGATGGCGTTTTGGAATATTTCAGACGCGCTTGAAACTCCAAAGTTAAGGCGTTTGTATCGTCTGAGTCCAAGATGAGTGCTGAACGTAGTGATGGTTCTTGACTCTGGTGCTAATTCTAGTTGATTGTATCCTTGGTTGAGATCAAGTTTACTGAATACTGTCGCTCCGTTTAGGGCTTTGATAATTTCTTTGATCGTTGGTGTCAAGTGTCTCTCTCGCTGTATGGCTTGATTAGCCTGTCTCATGTCTACGCAGACTCGTATTTTGCCAGGCTCTTTCTTTGGTACCACAACGACGGGTGATACCCAGGGCGTTGGACCATCTATGCGTTCTATTACCCCTTGCTGTTCGTCTTTTTCCAGTTGTTCCTCTAACTGTTTTCGGACATGGAACGGTACCCGTCTATGAGGCTGGGCAACTGGTGGGATTGTTTCATCGACGTGTATCTTGACTTGCCGTCCTTTTAACTTGCCAAGTCCATGAAACAGGTCGTCATATTCTCGTACCAGCTGTTCAACTTCTGTTTCAGCGCCTGGAGCTTTGAGTGGGCTGGCAATCTTGATGAGTCCAAGATCTTCAGAAGTGCGCCAGCTGAGTAGGGAACCGCCTGTTCCTTCAGTCACGTAGATCGTTGACTTTACTTTTGTTGAGTTGGCAGCTTCGATGAACGCTTGGAATTTCCCGAGGATGGGTAGAGTGTTGTCTGACTTGTAGGGATAGACTTTTGCGTTGGTGTGTTCGAGCTTGGGGTGTGGTTTCAGTTTCTTGAAGTCTGCTTCATCTAGTAGATTGATGCTTGATCCAGAGTCAGCCATTAGGTCGAGCCACGTGTCGCTGACCTTGACCTTGAACATTGGGCGCTTGTCCCGGTTATCTCTGATGCTGCGGATGTCGATGATGAAGACATCCTTATCGCTGTCGTCACTGTCACTGATCTTGTGCAGAGCTGGCTGTCTGTTCCTGCGTTGACTGTATTGTGGTTTGCTTGATTGCGTTGATTGTTGTGGTCTGGGTCGACTCATGCAAAATTTCTGGAAATGATTCATTTTTCCACAGTTTAGACATTCCTTATCATGAGCAGGGCAAGCGGACATTCCACCTTCATGTGGGTAGTGGCCGCCACAGTTCCTGCATTTCGCGTCTGATTTTCTGGGCGATCCACGCTGCTCTGTCCTTGGCTTTCCGTTCCTATTTTTCCGGCGCCAGGTGTCTGGTTTTCTTTGCAACTTGTTGATTTCTTGAGTCGCTGGTTTTTCTTCTAAATCTGCTACTCTTGCATCCTCGGGAACCCAGGGGTATATTCTGTCGCTCGTTACTCGCTCCCAGAGAAATACCCCTGGGAACGAAGTCTGTTGGAACTTGTTCCGGAAGTCAAAATTACTCTCGTTTCTGATTGGTCGACCTTATATGGTCGACCAATCAGTATCAAGTATTTCTGGTTTGAATAGGACAGCCGCCAATATTCTAAGTACCAACCGAATACACACGAATATCCAATGAGATATCAGTGGAACAGGAAAAGGTGCCGCATGCTTTGTTCGACGGCATACGAGGGATATGAGCACCTTCTCTATCTATACTGGAAGTTGGGCTGAGAAAGAGGCAAAGGTGATATTCTTATCCTATTTCCAATATGAAAATACAGTCTAACAGAAGGGAATATATTTGCTGGAGGGACCATTTCCTCCCAATCTACAAGCTCCAGACAATGTCAAGGAAAAACTGGGATAAAACCCTGTGGGGAGTTTTGTTCCTGGAAGGCAGTTCCTGCATGCCTGGTTAACGTCAGTGAGCCTTCCTGAGAGGCGGGATGATGGTAATGTCGCAGAGTTGCATGTAGTGAGTAGCGGTGGTCCAGTTCAACGCCTAGGGTGGTGGTAGAAACCTTAGATCTGTCGATTACTAATCTAAATCAACCAGTCGAGCTGTCATTCCTTCCATATTCTCCTGGGGAACACCGTTTATGGTAACCCATGTCATATTTGCATTGTTGGATTGGCGGCCTGGTACATGTCACAGATGGAAGTCGAATAAAAGCCGAGCTTGCCTGGGATTTATCAAAACGTTTGGGAACAGGGCCAGGCAGAGGTGGTTTGAAATAAAAATACAAATAACACTAAAGCTAATGCTGAGGCCAAATACAACAAGAAAAAGAATTAACGATATCGATAACCAGGAGAGGAATTAGCTGAGGCCAAATACAACAAGAAAAAGAATTAACGATATCGATAACCAGGAGAGGTAGAGAGGACAGCCTGACCCAGGTAGACTGGGAGGAGAGTTGTACTCCATTTACAGGTTGACAGCTCTCCCTAAAAATGAGGAAAACTATAAAGTATGCAAAAAGAAGCGAATTGTAAAGATGCGAAGCCGTATTGACGAAAAAGGGCTTAAGATGGGAACAACCTCACAGGCAGCCCAACCATTGCTTTTGAGGCTACTAAATAATTCAAATTTTTTTTTTTTTTGATGGGCTTCCTGTGGTAGAGCGCGCGCGTATTTATATATTGGGTTCCCTGTGCTGAGTAATGTCCTATGTTGGGCTTCCTGTGTGCCTCCTGCGGGATGCGCCCGCAGCAAATGTGTATAGAGTCGTTTTCGTATGAGTGGGAAGTAGTTACGGTACGGCTCGTGCCGTGCAGTGACCGTATCGCGCCATCATCGTGCGGTATCCAAGCATTCTGATTGGTTGAGAAATGATTTCGCGCGCTGTGATTGGTTGAATACAATGTGTTCGATTCCGTACCGTGACCGTAACTCCGTACCGTAGGTTTCCCACTCATACGAAACCGACTCTATTTAAACAAGGTATGAAACTCGGTCACGTGACAAATACGTTTTTGACCCTAATTTTGTCAATGTGATGTGAAAATTCAATTTTTCTTCGAATAACTAAACTTTACTGTATTCTCGAAACACTTTGTAAGTGTCAGTCGTCTAACTTCAACGTACGCTGAGAAACTAATTTTTGAAATTTTGAGCGTCATGGACCGATGTGCGGCGCAAGTAGATGGTGCACTTTTCCGTGAAGTAGTCGGATTTTACCTTCGAGAAGGCATCGACAAGCGCTCGGCAAATCTGAACGATGCTCTTTTTGGCAAGGTTTTTGATGATATGTTCACTAAACACGAGTCAAAACATCTACAATATACTTTATCTGTTTTCTGTTTTGACTTCTGTAAAGTATTTGTTTTGTATTTTGATTTTTATCGATTAAAATCTTCAAAATTGACGCCTTGTGTTTTATAAATGCTGAATAGTCTCAATATTTAGTACTGCACAACACATTTGCTATCAGTACTTGTACACAAAATGACAAACAAACTTATTTATTTCAACAATAAGTTTACTAGCTTTTTACACACTGTTTTGCCGTTACTTTCTGTGCAATTTATTTACTATATTGATCAGTAATAGCATGGAAATAAGCTTAATAACAATGGATAAATATTATACACAAAGGCGACAAGTTGTGAATCACTGATCATGACTGATTGAATAGCAAACATCGAAGTTGGAAGCGATACTGAAGCTTACTTACGTTCCCGGTTACGAAAAATACGCCGTTAAAATTACTCTGTTTCTCTCAGATGATAGTAAGACTTTAATATTTGCTAAATGTGTCGTGCTATTTCAATGACAATAACGAACAACTGTTAATATTTTAGTTCACGGCAGCTTCACGAGTCCATCGCCATTCAATGATTCATGTCTCCTTCGTCTTCGATGTTGAGTTTGTCTATATTTTGCTCACACTGAGATGGTTTATGCTGTTGGCGTTCCCTTGTGTCAGAAGAACTATAAGTAAAGTACAAAATTATGTCAAACACTTTCTCTGAGATGAGAGAGTTAGTAATGTTTAAACAGATAAAGTAAAATCAGTCAGTTGAGAGAGGTTCCTTGTTGAGTGTATTTCGATCACTGACAACTACAGTCTACACACTTGTCAAATACTGAAATAGCTCACTGCTCAGTCATAATTTATAGAAAAAAAACTGATTTGTTGAGGAGTATTAAGCAGCCCTTGGCTTCTGCCCTAGTATAGGCAAGTCCTTTCATTAGAGAACATTTAGAGCAATTACTACGTAAAAACCATGACAAAAAGTACTTTTAGTTCAGTTTATTTTCAACTGCAAAACTTTCTCACGTGTCGAGCACAACACATCCAAAGTTTCTCAACCATTCAAAATGAAAAAGGACTACTTTAAAACCGTCGAATTTCTTCTAGATTTACTTAAAGTTGACATGAATTGTGAACTTCTAAACTTACCATGAATAGGGAAAAGAATCCCAACGTTTACACCGAAAAAATCAGTCTTTCTTGATATGAACTTCTCTTCCACTCCCCGCCATAATAACGACTTCACCCTGGGTACCCCCCAAGGGCCTGTAGCGTACGACGACTTCGGCTATTCGGCTCACGGAAAAGTGCACCATCTACTTGCGCCGCGCCGCACATCAGGCCATCACGTGACTGGAGTTTCATACCTTGTTTAAATATACACATTTGCTGCATGCGGGCGCATCCCGCAGGAGGCACACAGGAAGCCCAACATAGGACATTACTCAGCACAGGGAACCCAATATATAAATACGCGCGCGCTCTACCACAGGAAGCCCATCAAAAAAAAAAAAAATTTGAATTATTTAGTAGCCTCAAAAGCAATGGTTGGGCTGCCTGTGCAACCTTCACAAAAACTGATCCAAATTTACAGATCTTCCAATAAAAACTTGTAGTTTTGCTGAAAGCAAAAGACGCGAATAATAATAATAATAATAATGCACGGGGACAGAATGGCTCTCAACCAACAAAGAAACATTGCGTATGGTATGTGACATAACAAACAAAAGGGGGTGTTGGGTTAGGAGAACAAAAGGTGTGACTGAGTCTTGGACAAACACCGATACACAGAAGAATTTTAAAAGAGCTGGCATTCAAACAAGAAAATTTGGGAAAATATGCATAAAGTGGTAAAAACGTTAAAATTCATCAGAATTAGAACGAACACGACCGCCATTTCACTGAATATTAACACCAAACTATGAAATCACACACGGCGTACTGGGGGGAACGGGGTGACATGAACACACAGCATGTCAAAAACTTGGGGTTTCCATACTCACGAGGGGAACAAAGTGACATGGAACGGGAACTCGAGCCACGAGTGTAGCAGTTACCGCTCTTGTTGGGCCTGTGCCGGAACAGCTAAACTTGAGCCATGAGTGGAGGTGCGGCTTTCTTGACCTGAAGAAAACTCGCTTGTCCGGGTCACGGCGACGAGTAAGATAGCAGAGAGCGCGAACTGTATATCCTTCGGATGTAAGAGAGAAGCTGAGACAAAAGCCTGATGATGAGTTAATATATACACCGTAGTGCATGATGGGTATTCATTGTTATGTTAATTATTCGTATTCATTGCCGGTATTTAGAATAGATATATTATTGGGGTTCCTGTGCATTGCCTTATCAAAATCAATTTTTTTATTTCAAAATACCTCAAAGACAAATCCGATAAAAATGAAAACAATCAAATTAGAAGGAAAGGACAAGAAAAAAGAAGAGAGAGAAAAAATGACACGTGCTAAAAAAAGAACGAAAAAAATGAAAAAAAGATCGACTGCTGTGAGACTCGATCGAACTCGAGACCCTTGGCTCCTTGGTTTTGGCCACGGTCCCACCCCTCCCGCATCAAAGGAAAGACGAAAAGGAAAACTCGAAAAAGGAAAAAAAAAAGAAGAAATAATGGGACGATTCTCCCGAGAATCGACTTACGTAAAGGGTGAAGATTTCGGTCCCGCCCGCGCTATCCCGGCGCTACATTGATTTCATTGATTTAATTTATTAGAAAAGTTTCCTGTTATTTACAGCCAATATGGAAATTGAAATGAGTGGACTTTTTCACACACACACACCACAGGTAGCCCAAGCTCTTGTTGAGAGAGAATACAGAGAATGTATGTGAAATTTAAATCGTAAAATGTTTGACTTCGTCAGTTTAGAAGTGGAATAAAATCACCTAAGAACACCACCAAATCACCAGGAAACATTAAATATACAATAAAACACGAATACACAAGTAAACGAAGACAAATATTGCCATTTATTGAGAAAATTTTACGATTTACATTTCACATACATGGGCTCTCTGGAATAACAAAAGAAGTTACGAAGAGGATTCTGGGAGTAGTGGTATCATTACGTCATAAGGGGAAAGGGGAATTACATAAAGAAGCAAAATGATAATAAAAAACAGTAATTGAGATAAAACTAGGTCCTAACCAAAAGGCCAGTGAGGGAGGGGATATCCGGTCCCTAAGCCATAACTTCAGTATTCAAACTTCATACACTGTACTAAATTGTGGCTTCTGATTGGCTAAACTCGATCACGTGATTTGATGAACGCACAGTTTTACGCACGGTGCAGCGGTGTCATGGCGGCTGTTTTAAAATTATATTTTGAACATTTCACAACTGCAGTGTATTCAGTTTGAATAATAAATGGGTTAGAGACTTCTAGCTCGTGCTTTACCGGCAAATAGACGCACTTGCTAGAATGAACGAGAATTCAAATAGTAATTTTCGTCAAAAATATATTTATGTAGAAAATGGGAACAGAAGGAGACACCTAATCTTTCATTGTAAACTTCCGCAATAATCTACAAACAAAACGTCTTTAAGGAATTGACACTACTACTTCTAGCAGGAGCAAGTTTTTATTCGACGCTATTATAAAGACGAAATTCAGTGAGACTTTAAGCATCGAGGACGGGGACGTGAGGACGACGGCAGAGAAACAATAACGCTAATTTACAAAATTCAATAACTTCTTGTTCGAATGTATGAAATGAGCTCGATTTGGTCTTACTTCAGGCGTTCTGTGCTAAACTACAACGTGAAATGCCTATGTTTGACGATGCAAAGAGAACGAGAACGTCAGTTCGATATTTGTCCAGATAGTTGTTTTTAGTCAACCGGACCACAAAAAGACGATGTTATTCATCAAAGAGGGCGCAAATTTAGTGAAAAACACGAAAAAAGAAACAAACATGAAAATTATGCGAACTTCGTCGTCCTCACGTCCCCGTCCTCGATGCTCGTGAAAACAGGTGAAATGCCGTCGTAGATTGCCGTCACGGACGTCAACGGTCGTTTTTCCTTATTTGATATCTAAAATAGCTTTCTTAACATGCTTTCGATTCTCAACGGCTTTTTCCTTTTGAAAAGCGTAAAAAGCAGCGATTTTTAAAGAAAGGAACTCTCATTAGTACCCAGTCTCCCCTCGGTATTCAAAATGGCGGCCACTTTTCCGATTTTTACGGCAAAATATCTCCGAAACGAACACGGTGACCCCCATTTTTTTCCTGCCTAAAATCTAGATACTATAAAGATCTACAAAATATGTTAAAATGAAAAAAATGACATTACATGGGAAAGGCTGACATCAATATTTTCAAAAAAAATTACACCCCTCCACGATATTTAATCAATTATCAACTACAAATAGATTCAATGTCAGGTAAAATTTAATAGAATTTGAAGAACGTTTTCATGTAATTTTGATGTGTTCATTCGACACGATACTTATCATAATTTTTAACTCTAATACCGATAGAGTATCTGTATGCCAAGTTTCAGAAAATTGACATTATAACTTCAATTGCCCGCGAACGTTGTGACGGGGGACATGCTAATTTCATACATGCAGTCCTTCCTATTTCACTCTAAATACTAAGCAATTATTGGACGAGGTTGAGCAAAATATCGTGATTTGTCAGTGGCGAGCAGATTAATTATTTGCCGATGCCGAAGGCAGAGGCAAATAATTAATCTGCGAGACACTGACAAAATCACGATATTTTGCGATAACCGAGTTCAATAATTGTTTTATCATTCGACTCATTTCTATCAATAAGGAATTTATTGAATATAAACATCAAGAAAAAATATTGTAAAACGAGCTGCCATGTTTACACTGTGAATGATCAATTAAGTGCGCATGCTCAGACCGTTATTTGCAGCGAACATTGTTTAATCTTCACTGCGCATGCTCAGACCGTTATTTGTACGCAGTTATTTGCAGGTCTTTCAGCCAATCAGAACTGCTGATAGAAACGAGTCGAATGATAAAGTTGTATAGTTTTGTTTTTGCTTACTAAACGATAATTTTATCATTTCTTGTCAAAATTGTGCTGAAATAATTGTGCTGATTTCTGACCCGATTACAGTAAGATCATCATGACAATTTAACTGTTCCGCATAATAAGTTGATTTATCATTCGACTCATTTTAATCCGCAGTTTTGATTGGCTGAAAGACCTGCAAATAACTGCGTACAAATAACGGTCTGAGCATGCGCAGTGAAGATTAAGCAATGTTCGCTGCAATTAACGGTCTGAGCATGCGCACTATTGATCATTCACAGTGTAAACAGAAGAAGAAGAAGACGAAGAAGAAGAAGAGATTGACAATATTTTAGCTCTAAAAACAAGCGTATAATAAAAAAGCGACTAATGAGTCGAATGATAAAACAATTATTGAACTCGGTTTTGATGATATTCGGAACTGATCAATGTCTCGGCAAAAGTTATTGTCCTCGATCAGCCTATGGCTTCAGCCAATAACACTTACCTCTACATTGATAATTCCGGATACTCATCACAACCTCGTCCAGTCTTAAAGTGACGCACGAGTGGAATAATCCATAATATTTTGCTGTATTTATTCTTGTTGAATTTTTTCATGTATGTTATTAAAAGTCTTAAAAGGAAATCATATAGTTTATCCCGCGCAATTTGGAACTCTTTGAAACCCACTCGTGCACTCGAAACCATATATGATTTCCTACTGACTTATATTGTCTGCACTCTAGATGTATTGTAGTTTGACTACCTTATTATCACTTAATTTCGCGCATCTATAATTTCGCGATTTTCACGTTTGAAAATAAATCGCGAAATTAAAGACTCGCAATTAATAATTACCGCGAAAATTAACGACGCGAAATTTAATGTCACGCGGTGAGGTCTTTTATCAACAATTAGTCCACGAACGAACATTGTGATAAAAACGAACGTATTGCTTCAACCAAAATATACCTAGAATAACGTTACAAAAATATGCCAATATTTGAATTGTTACATAATTTACCCGATTCAAAACAATATGTTCGTATACTGCGCCAGATCATGATTTCAAAAAACGCGAAATTAAGTTCCCTTATACACGTTTTGTTCTGCAAAATCGCGAAATTAAAGCCTCGCGAAATATGCTTCTGACACGATTTTCGCGAAATTATAAGGACGCGCGAAAATAAGTGATAATAAGGTAGAACACCTGGTAGAACACATTGATTATGTGACGTATCAAACCACTCAGTCCAGTGTGTGATAATAAGGTAGAACACATTGATTACTGATGTGACGTATCAAACCACTCAGTCCAGTGTGTGATAATAAGGTAGAACACATTGATTATGTGACGTATCAAACCACTCAGTCCAGTGTGTGATAATAACATGTCAGGTAGAACACATTGATTATGTGACGTATCAAACCACTCAGTCCAGTGTGTGATAATAACATGTCAGGTAGAACACATTGATTATGTGACGTATCAAACCACTGAGTCCAGTGTGTGATAATAAGGTAGAACACATTGATTATGTGACGTATCAAACCACTCAGTCCAGTGTGTGATAATAAGGTAGAACACATTGATTATGTGACGTATCAAACCACTGAGTCCAGTGTGTGATAATAAGGTAGAACACATTGATTATGTGACGTATCAAACCACTCAGTCCAGTGTGTGATAATAAGGTAGAACACATTGATTATGTGACGTATCAAACCACTGAGTCCAGTGTGTGATAATAAGGTAGAACACATTGATTATGTGACGTATCAAACCACTCAGTCCAGTGTGTGATAATAAGGTAGAACACATTGATTATGTGACGTATCAAACCACTGAGTCCAGTGTGTGATAATAAGGTAGAACACATTGATTATGTGACGTATCAAACCACTCAGTCCAGTGTGTGATAATAAGGTAGAACACATTGATTATGTGACGTATCAAACCACTCAGTCCAGTGTGTGATAATAAGGTAGAACACATTGATTATGTGACGTATCAAACCACTGAGTCCAGTGTGTGATAATTAACAATTAAGACTACGAGTTCGTCGAGTTGACTATCCTCATGGAAAACGAGAACGAGTAGTCTAATTGTTTTAGCATAAACCATCCAGTAGGTCAGTAGAAAATGACAGAAACAAGCAACAGACAATAATTTGTCGAGTAACTCCTCCGAAACATTAGCAAAACGCGACGACGAAGCCGCCATTTTGTTTGTTTACCTCTACTCGGGGTCTATGAGCTGATAGACCACTAGTAGCGAACCAATCAGATTGCAGGATTTGAGATAGACCACTGGATGGTTCATGCTATTTGTTAAAATATCCCAATGGTGGATATCAAGGGGTTTCCAATGTTTAGTTATTTGGCTTCATTTCAAGTGTTGTACCAAAAGTGATCGGAACTCTTCACGATACTCCTAAACAAATAAACAAATAGGCAGTCAAGCACTGCATGTGGCTACTTTAAATACACAAATAAAGGTTGAATATATTACTACATATAGGTACTGTGTTTGAACTGTATGCAATGTGTAGTTTTACAGTGACATAAGGCCTCCTGTGTTGTGCTGCTTATGCTTCGAGTCAGTTTTTCACAGTGACATAAGGCCTTATGCTGTGCTTGTGCTTATGCTACAGTCAGTTTTCACAGTGACATAAGGCCTCCTGTGTTGTGCTTATGCTTGAGTCAGTTTTCACAGTGACATAAGGCCTCCTGTGTTTGTGCTTATGCTTCAGTTTTCACAGTGACATAAGGCCTCCTGTGTGCTTATGCTGAGTCTTTTCACAGTGACATAAGGCCTCCTGTGCTTGAGCTCAGTTTTTGTGTTTGTGCACAGTGACATAAGGCCTCCTGTGTGTTTGTGCTTATGCTTGAGTCAGTTTTCACAGTGACATAAGGCCTCCTGTGCTTGTGCTTATGCTCGAGTCAGTTTTCACAGTGACATAAGGCCTCCTGTGTTTGTGCTTATGCTTGAGTCAGTTTTCACAGTGACATAAGGCCTCCTGTGTTTGTGCTTATGCTTGAGTCAGTTTTCACAGTGACATAAGGCCCTGTGCTTGTGCTTATGCTCGAGTCAGTTTTCACAGTGACATAAGGCCTCCTGTGTTTGTGCTTATGCTTGAGTCAGTTTTCACAGTGACATAAGGCCTCCTGTGTTTGTGCTTATGCTTGAGTCAGTTTTCACAGTGACATAAGGCCTCCTGTGTTTGTGCTTATGCTCGAGTCAGTTTTCACAGTGACATTAAAGGCCTCCTGTGTTTGTGCTTATGCTCGAGTCAGTTTTCACAGTGACATAAGGCCTCCTGTGTTTGTGCTTATGCTTGAGTCAGTTTTCACAGTGACATAAGGCCTCCTGTGTTTGTGCTTATGCTTGAGTCAGTTTTCACAGTGACATAAGGCCTCCTGTGTTTGTGCTTATGCTTGAGTCAGTTTTCACAGTGACATAAGGCCTCCTGTGTATGTGCTTATACTTATGCTCGAGTCAGTTTTCACAGTGACATAAGGCCTCCTGTGTTTGTGCTTATGCTTGAGTCAGTTTTCACAGTGACATAAGGCCTCCTGTGTTTGTGCTTATGCTTGAGTCAGTTTTCACAGTGACATAAGGCCTCCTGTGTTGTGCTTATGCTTATGCTTTTCAGTCAGTTTTCACAGTGACATAAGGCCTCCTGTGTTTTTGTGCTTATGCTTGAGTCAGTTTTCACAGTGACATAAGGCCTCCCTGTGTTTGTGCTTATGCTTGAGTCAGTTTTCACAGTGACATAAGGCCTCCTGTGTTTGTGCTTATGCTTGAGTCAGTTTTCACAGTGACATAAGGCCTCCTGTGTTTGTGCTTATGCTTGAGTCAGTTTTCACAGTGACATAAGGCCTCCTGTGTTTGTGCTTATGCTTGAGTCAGTTTTCACAGTGACATAAGGCCTCCTGTGTTTGTGCTTATGCTTGAGTCAGTTTTCACAGTGACATAAGGCCTCCTGTGTTTGTGCTTATGCTTGAGTCAGTTTTCACAGTGACATAAGGCCTCCTGTGTTTGTGCTTATGCTTGAGTCAGTTTTCACAGTGACATAAGGCTTCCTGTGCTTGTGCTTATGCTTGAGTCAGTTTTCACAGTGACATAAGGCCTCCTGTGTTTGTGCTTATGCTCGAGTCAGTTTTCACAGTGACATAAGGCCTCCTGTGTTTGTGCTTATGCTTGAGTCAGTTTTCACAGTGACATAAGGCTTCCTGTGCTTGTGCTTATGCTTGAGTCAGTTTTCACAGTGACAGATAAGGCCTCCTGTGTTTGTGCTTATGCTCGAGTCAGTTTTCACAGTGACATAAGGCCTCCTGTGTTTGTGCTTATGCTTGAGTCAGTTTTCACAGTGACATAAGGCCTCCTGTGTTTGTGCTTATGCTTGAGTCAGTTTTCACAGTGACATAAGGCCTCCTGTGTTTGTGCTTATGCTCGAGTCAGTTTTCACAGTGACATAAGGCTTCCTGTGTTTGTGCTTATGCTTGAGTCAGCTTTCACAGTGACATAAGGCTTATGCTTGAGTCAGTTTTCACAGTGACATAAGGCCTCCTGTGTTTGTGCTTATGCTTGAATCGCTAGTGAAAACCAGGTTTTTGCTTTACCTTTCTCTCGTGCATCTTCAAGTGGTTCTTCATTGCAGAGGATTGGATAAAACGCTTATCACACACTTTGCACTGGAATGGCTTTTCTCCCGTGTGTACCCGGATATGTATGGTCAAGTTTCCTGATTGCGTGAAACACTTGCCACAGAATGAACACTTGAAAGGTTTTTCTCCTAGATGAATGCGCATGTGCACCTATTAATGAATAACAACAACGAATTAAACATCGAAAACGCGCAGCAATGAAAATATATAGAGCATTCCTTCACCAAGGGAACATGGCAGCCATGGTTAAAGTATTGCCCTACCCTTAAGCTGTATGCACGTTTACCTTGGCAGCCATGGTTAAAGTATTGCCCTACCCTTAAACTGTATGCACGTTTACCTTGGCAGCCATGGTTAAAGTATTGCCCTACCCTTAAGCTGTATGCACGTTTACCTTGGCAGCCATGGTTAAAGTATTGCCCTACCCTTAAGCTGTATGCACGTTTACCTTGGCAGCCATGGTTAAAGTATTGCCCTACCCTTAAGCTGTATGCACGTTTACCTTGGCAGCCATGGTTAAAGTATTGCCCTACCCTTAAACTGTACCCTTAAACTGTATGCACGTTTACCTTGGTAGCCATGGTTAAAGTATTGCCCTACCCTTAAGCTGTATGCACGCCTTGGCAGCCATGGTTAAAGTATTGCCCTACCCTTAAACTGTATGCACGTTTACCTTGGCAGCCATGGTTAAAGTATTGCCCTACCCTTAAACTGTATGCACGTTTACCTTGGCAGCCATGGTTAAAGTATTGCCCTACCCTTAAACTGTATGCACGTTTACCTTGGCAGCCATGGTTAAAGTATTGCCCTACCCTTAAGCTGTATGCACGTTTACCTTGGCAGCCATGGTTAAAGTATTGCCCTACCCTTAAACTGTATGCACGTTTACCTTGGCAGCCATGGTTAAAGTATTGCCCTACCCTTAAACTGTATGCACGTTTACCTTGGCAGCCATGGTTAAAGTATTGCCCTACCCTTAAACTGTATGCACGTTTACCTTGGCAGCCATGGTTAAAGTATTGCCCTACCCTTAAACTGTATGCACGTTTACCTTGGTAGCCATGGTTAAAGTAGCCATGGTTAAAGTATTGCCCTACCCTTAAGCTGTATGCACGTTTACCTTGGTAGCCATGGTTAAAGTATTGCCCTACCCTTAAGCTGTATGCACGTTTACCTTGGTAGCCATGGTTAAAGTATTGCCCTACCCTTAAATTGCCCTACCCTTAAGCTGTATGCACGTTTACCTTGGTAGCCATGGTTAAAGTATTGCCCTACCCTTAAGCTGTATGCACGTTTACCTTGGTAGCCATGGTTAAAGTATTGCCCTACCCTTAAGCTGTATGCACGTTTACCTTGGCAGCCATGGTTAAAGTATTGCCCTACCCTTAAGCTGTATGCACGTTTACCTTGGCAGCCATGGTTAAAGTATTGCCCTACCCTTAAGCTGTATGCACGTTTACCTTGGTAGCCATGGTTAAAGTATTGCCCTACCCTTAAACTGTATGCACGTTTACCTTGGCAGCCATGGTTAAAGTATTGCCCTACCCTTAAGCTGTATGCCCTACCCTTAAGCGTATTACCTTTGGCAGCCATGGTTAAAGTATTGCCCTACCCTTAAGCTGTATGCACGTTTACCTTGGCAGCCATGGTTAAAGTATTGCCCTACCCTTAAACTGTATGCACGTTTACCTGGCAGCCATGGTTAAAGTATTGCCCTACCCTTAAGCTGTATGCACGTTTACCTTGGCAGCCATGGTTAAAGTATTGCCCTACCCTTAAGCTGTATGCACGTTTACCTTGGCAGCCATGGTTAAAGTATTGCCCTACCCTTAAGCTGTATGCACGTTTACCTTGGTAGCCATGGTTAAAGTATTGCCCTACCCTTAAGCTGTATGCACGTTTACCTTGGTAGCCATGGTTAAAGTATTGCCCTACCCTTAAGCTGTATGCACGTTTACCTTGGCAGCCATGGTTAAAGTATTGCCCTACCCTTAAGCTGTATGCACGTTTACCTTGGTAGCCATGGTTAAAGTATTGCCCTACCCTTAAGCTGTATGCACGTTTACCTTGGTAGCCATGGTTAAAGTATTGCCCTACCCTTAAACTGTATGCACGTTTACCTTGGCAGCCATGGTTAAAGTATTGCCCTACCCTTAAGCTGTATGCACGTTTACCTTGGCAGCCATGGTTAAAGTATTGCCCTACCCTTAAACTGTATGCACGTTTACCTTGGTAGCCATGGTTAAAGTATTGCCCTACCCTTAAGCTGTATGCACGTTTACCTTGGTAGCCATGGTTAAAGTATTGCCCTACCCTTAAGCTGTATGCACGTTTACCTTGGCAGCCATGGTTAAAGTATTGCCCTACCCTTAAGCTGTATGCACGTTTACCTTGGTAGCCATGGTTAAAGTATTGCCCTACCCTTAAGCTGTATGCACGTTTACCTTGGTAGCCATGGTTAAAGTATTGCCCTACCCTTAAGCTGTATGCACGTTTACCTTGGTAGCCATGGTTAAAGTATTGCCCTACCCTTAAACTGTATGCACGTTTACCTTGGCCACCCTTGGTATAGCCATGGTTAAAGTATTGCCCTACCCTTAAAGTATTGCCCTACCCTGTATGCACGTTTACCTTGGTAGCCATGGTTAAAGTATTGCCCTACCCTTAAGCTGTATGCACGTTTACCTTGGTAGCCATGGTTAAAGTATTGCCCTACCCTTAAACTGTATGCACGTTTACCTTGGCAGCCATGGTTAAAGTATTGCCCTACCCTTAAGCTGTATGCACGTTTACCTTGGTAGCCATGGTTAAAGTATTGCCCTACCCTTAAGCTGTATGCACGTTTACCTTGGTAGCCATGGTTAAAGTATTGCCCTACCCTTAAGCTGTATGCACGTTTACCTTGGCAGCCATGGTTAAAGTATTGCCCTACCCTTAAACTGTATGCACGTTTACCTTGGTAGCCAAGGTTAAAGTATTGCCCTACCCTTAAGCTGTATTTTTACCTTCAGAGTTGCTTTTGTTGCAAAAAACTTAGAGCAAATTATGCATCTTGGTAGACTGTTATTTGATTGTTGGTCGTGATGGAGAGATCCACTGTGTTGGTCGTGGTGGAGAGATCCACTGTGTTGGTCGTGATGGAGAGATCCACTGTGTTGGTCGTGGTGGAGAGATCCACTGTGTTGGTTTACCGTGGTGGATAGATCCACTGTGTTGGTCGTGGTGGAGAGATCCACTGTGTTGGTTTACGTGATGGAGAGATCCACTGTGTATGGTCGTGGTGGAGAGATCCACTGTGTTGGTCGTGGTGGAGAGATCCACTGTGTTGCACGTTTACCTGGAGAAATCCACTGTGTTGGTCGTGATGGAGAGATCCACTGTGTTGGTCGTGATGGAGAGATCCGTTTACTGTGTTGGTCGTGTATTGCCCTAGAGTATGCACTTTGTTGGTCGTGATGGAGAGATCCACTGTGTTGGTCGTGATGGAGAGATTGCCACTGTGTTGGTCGTGATGGAGAGATCCACTGTGTTGGTCGTGGCAGCCATGGAGAGATCCCTACTGTGTTGGTCGTGGTGGAGAGATCCACTGTGTTGGTCGTGGTGGAGAGATCCACTGTGTTGGTCGTGGTGGAGAGATGTGTTGGTCGTGAGGAGAGATCCACTGTGTTGGTCGTGATGGAGAGATCCACTGTGTTGGTCGTGGTGGAGAGATCCACTGTGTTGGTCGTGGTGGAGAGATCCACTGTGTTGGTCGTGGTGGAGAGATCCACTGTGTTGGTCGTGATGGAGAGATCCACTGTGTTGGTCGTGGTGGAGAGATCCACTGTGTTGGTCGTGGTGGAGAGATCCACTGTGTTGGTCGTGATGGAGAGATCCACTGTGTTGGTCGTGGTGGAGAGATCCACTGTGTTGGTCGTGGTGGAGAGATCCACTGTGTTGGTCGTGGTGGAGAGATCCACTGTGTTGGTCGTGATGGAGAGATCCACTGTGTTTGGTCGTGATGGAGAGATCCACTGTGTTGGTCGTGATGGAGAGATCCACTGTGTTGGTCGTGATGGAGAGATCCACTGTGTTGGTCGTGATGGAGAGATCCACGGTGTTGGTCGTGATGGAGAGATCTACTGTGTTGGTCGTGATGGAGAGATCCACTGTGTTGGTCGTGATGGAGAGATCCACTGTGTTGGTCGTGGTGGAGAGATCCACTGTGTTGGTCGTGGTGGAGAGATCCACTGTGTTGGTCGTGGTGAAGAGATCCACTGTGTTGGTCGTGATGGAAAGATCCACTGTGTTGGTCGTGGTGGAGAGATCCACTGTGTTGGTCGTGATATTGATCGGGATAAAACCAATATGGGTAGTAGCCTGTGAACACAATTTATAGATGTTTTAAAAACATCCCTGTTCAACGACATTTTAAAGAGCCGTGCAATTAAGAGAGGAAATGTTAGCCTTGCGACATGTTTATTCCCGATTCTCTCATTTAAAGTGGCTTGGCATCTGCGAGCTATAAGGGTTTGGAATCTCTAAATGCAAATGAAATGACGTCAAAGGAGGTATCATTTATTATACTAAACACCTTAGTGCAAATTACTGAATAAACTGCATAAGATTTCCTAATTCATATTATATTATTATACAAAAGTGATTTCCAAAATAGAAACAATTGGCTGATAGTACTTTTAGCTTTGATATACAGTATGTGTCTATACCATATTTGGCGGCACGATAACAGCAGATTTTCCAAACGAAAAACCTTTTCGCGCATGCGCACACCTCGATTTGGACGAAATTGCGTTTCGCTCGTTAAATTCTCCTATTTCAAAAGACAACGAATTCGGAGCATAGACCGAATGCAATAATGGTGGAATCAGTAAATCTCATTTATTGTGTAGTTATTGATATGATACAGCCATCGTTTCAAAGTGTATACATATCAAACATATGTCCTGCATCATTGAACATTTGCTCCTGTTGGGATCCAGTATCACGCGGACAACGTTTTTGTTAATGCACTTGCGCAAAATGATTGAATTACAAAGGTACTTTGTTTACTAAAGCATATTTGAGGCCCAATTAATCCAGAAATTTATTCTGTGGCCGCTAAACAAAGCAGACTAGTTTATCATTTCTCAATTGATCTTTTTCCTTCGACAATGTGTAAATTAGGTAGCTAAAATATAAAAGAGGATGGTAAGCTGCATATCGATTTCCTCAACATGGGAAAATATATCACAAATCCGAACTTACTTATTGATCTTGTGTGTAAATATTGGAAATTGCCTTCAAAAACGTCCTTTCCGAGCCATAATTTATTTTCGAATTCCCCTATGTACGGCTACTACATACAGTTCACGATTACCAAACAAAGAGTTTTAGATTTCATTTTGCCGCAGCTTAATTTTATCCAATATACATGTATTTTATATCAAAACGCGCGTAACAATACAGAGCATTAGGTTTTTGATCGAAACAATTCCCAAGGAATTCAGAAGGTTTTTGTGTGTAGCGTAAGTCACGTTCTCCTATATCTCTTCAGAGATTTCAGTTCGATCGATTTTGAAGAAACGGAAAATGCCGCGGTCAAATATATTTATTTGTGCTTGAATTGCCAGCTAATTAATTCCTTACATATTCGTCTTTTATATTTTGCTGGTAGATTTTTGGTTTTTATTTTAACAATGCAGTAAAAAGCAAAAATGTATCAAAATCATGCTGTTTTTCGCCGTAACAAGACTCGCCTCATCTGCATATGTGAAACAATGACCTTTTGTATAACATAAGTTTGATATGTAACAAAAAGAAAGAGCGATTCTACAAAACTGTAAAAAGTTATAGCGAATTGAAATCACAAAGATTTGTATACACAGAATCGAAATATGGCGTCCAATTTGAACTGCCATTGTTCTTTGACTGACCAACCTCGTGTTCACGTGGAAACACAAAAGCGTTTTCACATGAACGAGAGGCTAGTCAGTCCAGAACAATAGTTATTCAAATTGGCCGCCATATTTCGATTCGGTGTATAGGAAATTAAGTTTTGGATTGACGGACTGACTAGCCTCGTTTCCATGCAATTATTCCGCCATTATTGCATTCGGTCCATAACGTTTTTGTTTCAGTGCTTCAGGGGATATCCTAAATCAAGCATTTAGAAATTTACTCAGAAGATGTAGTTTACGTTTCGTCCGAAAGCTCGGTATAGCAGTTAGTATACTTTTAGACTTGAATATAGAGTTTCGCGCGCTGTGTTTGATCGAGCGGAAGTAAAATCACAAACTCAGAAATACCAATAATATTTTGTATTTGTCAGTTACCTTGTTGAGCGTTGGGCATCTGAAAGGCCGACCACAGTCGTTGCTCTGGATTACAAACGTTTATACCATTTTGAAAACATTCATTGGAAAATCCTGAGAATTCCATCGGTTCTTAGTTCTTAGAGATCAGTCTTAGAAAGAGCTTACACTAGTAGAGAAATAAAGCAGTCTTTAAGGTATTTTACATCTTTGTGTTTATGTAGTGATGCCTAGTTTATTTAGTGTGCATATGTAGTGTTTATCCTAGCAAATTTAGTGTATACTTTGAGTTTCGCGTAGTGATGCCTAGTTTATTTAGTGTTGCATAGCAACGTCTTTTATCCAATCAAAAACTTAGCAACGGATAATATTTTGCAGCCTTGTTTTCTGTAGTGTCTCTAGGCGTTACTTTGTTTTCGTGTTGCTAAGCAATAATATACACCATTGTGTTTATTTATTTAGTGTTGCATAGCAACGTCAGTGTATCTTATGTTATATTTATATATTTACAAACTTATACTACATAAAATCCTTAGCAACGGATACATTTTGCCCTGTATTCTGTATCTAAGCAACAATATACACCATTGTGTTTATATATTTAGTGTTGCCAGGAGCCCATAAGTAGGAGCGTCCATGCTCTATATTGGGTCTGTGTCACAGCGTTTTCACAAGTGTGGTTATTTTTAGAACAGTTTTTCCGCGAAAGAAGGTCAATGGGTGTCTATAAAACGCAGATGCAGACCGGCGGACCAGCGGACCGGCGGACCGGCGGACCGGCGGACCGGCGGACCGGCGGACCGGCGGACCACTTTTGCGGACCACTTTTGCGGACCAAAAAAAAAAAATACCATCGAAAATTTGAAAATGTTTCGTATATATTTTTTACCTATAAAATAAATAAAACTAGTCGTTTCTAATAGAAAGTGAAATGCTGCGATGTATCGACTATTGAATTTGGTTTGTTTGCGTGACTGATTTGTTCCCGTACGCTGCCACAATATGTCAGTGAACTCGATTCGACTGGCAGTCAGCGATAGCATGGCTGTATCTCGGATGATTTGTCTTTCAGCGACATCCAAGTACATCCTGTCTCGGTCAGGGAACATATGTCATGAAATTAACTCCCGTGGGAATTTTGTGTTGAAAGCAAGCCACCTACCTAGATATGTTAAGGCAACACTAAGGAACAATAAAAACTTTGTTGGCACTCTGACAACTTGCTAGTATGCCGGTTATGGCCCGTTAAAGTTGGTTACTTGATACCTGGCATGGAAACGAGGCAAAAAACTATTTATTTTTATAAACCATGTTGTTGTTGACCAATAATCATGAAACTTGTTAGATTTAACAACTAATCTATGACAAACATTTCTATGCAAAAATATATTTGATCACGTGATTATAAGGGCAAAACATGAAAACGAGGCTACTTTTTGGTTTGAGTTTCTATAATTCCTCAAACTAACTGTATTCAAGTATTAAATGCTGCAGATATCCCTGAAATAGTATGCCAATAGTAAAACCAAGTTGCCAAAATGATAACTACATGGTCACATCAAATCGAGGCTAAATGGCTCAATTGGCGGTCAGCAGTTTCTGATGGAAAAATACAAGGCAAGTCGGACATTTTGTGTACTAGCAGTCAGCATAGTGATGTCGTGAACTCGATATTCAATGTCTCACGAATGTTAGAAGCTCCAGCTAAGAAATCCAGGCATAGTGAAAGTATTATCAATTATTCATTGTGTATAATTTGCCAAAAAGAAACAGGAGAAGAACTAGTAGACAATCCTAGTTCACACCATAAAGTCTTAGAATATGTGAAGGAAAGGGCCTTGTATAGAGACAACAACTATCCCGACATTTAGCATCGTCTAAAAGATTTAACTTCTGACGTTCTCAAGTCAAACTCGTCAACATGGCACAGAAAATGTTATCAAGACACAGTCCATACAGGTAATATCAAACAGTGACTCTTGAGCTAGTCAAATCAAGTCTGAAAGTCACGTCATGAGGATCAGTAATTTTCATATGTAAACTTAATAATAATAATATTTTTATTTGAGTGTCATAGATATTCAATTGATCATTTTGTCACCCGAAAATAATTACACTAATAAAGACTAATTTGTAATGATAGGAATGTGCAAGAGAGAGCCAAAGAAAGATACCTAAGGCAGTTATCCTCAGAAGATTCTTCTACCAAGAGAAAATCTTTTGCAAACAGTCCTTCTGACTCAAATACTTTAACGCGATCACAAACTGCTCCTTACCAGAAGGAAGTATGTTTCTTTTGCGATGAAGCAGCAGGATATCTAAATCCTTTGCATCAAGTATCCACCGAAAATGCTGGTGTGTCTTTGCATGAGGCCATTGAAAAGAAGGGGGACAGAAAACTTAATGTCAAGCTCTGTACAGCAGTTGATTCGCATGATGCTCATGCAATTGATATTAAATATCACAAACGCTGCTGGGGAAATAATGTTACAAGTGTTCTTCGAGCGGCAAAAGAAAAGTCAGGTGCTAATAAAAACGTAGCTGATGAGATCGCTGCAAAAATCGAATTTTAAGCATTGCCGAGAAAGCATTATCAAACGGAGAGGTTATAAGTCTATCTCGACTTCAAGAAGCATATGAAAATATTCTATCATCAAATAATGTCAGCAATCCCAAATGCAGTCGCAAAGCATTAAGACAGCTACTACAAAATGAAATACCCGATGTAGAATTCCACAAATCAACGCGTGTAAATGAATCTGATAGGGTTAGTATTAAAGCAACAAGGGATGCAGCAATCAATTTCTCTGAATCACAAGCCACAAACATTGACGATGACATTAAAACACTTTATGATGCAGCTGGATTCTTAGGAAAGCAATTTCCAATTCTAAAAATTGGAATTTCACTGGCTCACTTCAGGATATCACAGACGAGCACTTACCCAAGGAACTGTATAGCTTTTTCCGCTGGATAGTGCAGGGACCTAATAGTGTCATTTCTGTAGGCAATAAATCCCTTGACGTTCATAGACGTTCAATTAGCCTTGCTCAAAGTACAGTATCGATGTACCTGAGTGATCGTCAAGTTAAAAACAAGAGTTCTGACACTTTAAGATCAACACGAGAAATGCCACAGCAATTAGCAGTTGGTTTGGCAGTCCACCAAACTTCTAGAAGTAAGAAAATCGTCAATCTGCTGAGTGGATTTGGAATGTCTTGTGATTACAACAAGCTTTTGAGAGTAGAGGCTCAGATAGAAGCAAGTGTGCTGAGGAGAATGCTGCACAATAATGGTATCTATTTACCACCAGATATAGTCAATGGAAGACACGTCTTTTTTGCTATTGATAATGTTGACTTTTCAGAAGATACTCCAGATGGTAAGCGTACTCTACATGGAGCAGCAATGGCGATATATCAAAGATGTCACCCAGAGGATAAAGAACCTGATCTTGTTGTTAGTGAGCCAGATTGCACTCGTTCAATCAAGGATTTACCAGAGTCCATAACAAAGCTTCTTGATTGTCCCAATCCCCCTTCGAAGCCCCAAAGTATCACTTATCCAACGTTTACAGTTCAAAATGATGACCAACTTTCGTCATCACTTTCCCTGTCTGACACAGCCTGGCTTTTTGGACGAACCATCATGAGAGTGAGAAATTCCCAAGAAACAATCCAATCTTCAAACAATGATGAAGCATCTAGACATCAGTCCAGTTTATTAAATATCCCACCGTGGTCTGGTTATCAATCCATGGTTACCCATTTGTTACCAGTAACACGACTGAGTTGGAACGCCCCCGTTAATTGCTGCACCGGTTCATGAATGGCAGACACTGCTAACCATCCTTATGCAAGCCCAGGACATCAAGACAGCAGTTGTAGGTCCTACCAAGAAGACCATTATCTCACTTGACATGGGGCTATACAAGCCTGCAAAACAGCTTCAAATGGCTCGAGAAGACCTGAGCAATATAATACTGCGCCCTGGTGAGCTCCATATCGTGATGGCTCAGCTGCGCACTATTGGTTCGTACATCGAGAACAGTGGAATTGACTTGTGTTGGACTGAAGCTGATTTGTATGGATCTGCAACGGCGAAACAAATTATCGATGGAAACCATGTCAAGAGAGGAGAAACAGCTCATCAGGTGACCTTGCAGGCCCTATTTACGTTATACCAAGAGGCATTATTTGACCAGCATCCCGATTTAAAATGCCACCTTGAGGAAGTTGCAAAGAAACTTGATCTCTCATGTGCAAACCAAGAGAAGGACAATGTGAAAGATGCCCACCTAAAGATGGCGCAAACAATCGAATCTTTGGATGTCATGGGAAAGATGATTAGGTTTGATGCATCCAAGTCCAAGCAACCACTTTTTACATTCACGCGCCAATACATGAAAATGGTACTGGAAATGATGCTATTTGTCCGTGCAGTAAGAATGGCTGACTGGAATTTACATCTTATAGCTCTTGAGGCATTTACCAAGTACTTTTTTGCGCATGACAAACTAAACTATGCTCGTATGATCCCGTCCGTTGTACTTGGCGGAAATGAAGACACTGCAGACAACCAACCCTGATATTTATGAGGAGTTCCAGCAGGGAAACTGGGTGGTTAACAAAAACGCCCAAGTACCATTTTGCTCCATTGGTGCTGATAATGCCTTAGAACACATAAACCGTTCAATGAAGGTCTCTGGTGGACTTGTTGGCATCACGTTAAATCCAACTGCCCGCACAAAGTTTTTCCTTATAGCACCAGAGCTTGCAAGATTATCTTCACAAGCTCAGGAGATGGCTGGAATATATCCTCAAAGACAACAAACAAGCATCATGCTCTTTCCGTTGCCTTTTCTGCAAGACAAGAACGTCACATAGAAGATCTCACCAGCACCATTAGAAGCTTTACAAATCCTTTCACTGAAGAAAGCGATGATCTCTTTAACCTAGTCACAAAGGTTGTGATGCCTGAAAAAGCGAAGCATGATGTCTGTAACCAAGGTCAGATTGGTCTCAAGCTATTTGAGGCTTTGTAGGTGATCGCATTCAGTCTAATAAAGTAAACGTATGGGCACCTATGAAGAAGAATAAGCTTACTACTTGGAAAAGCACTAGTAAAGAAGTGAAGATAAAAGCAGGGGATACAGTTTATGAGCTCAAAGAAGATAGATCATTGTTTGCAAGGATGATGCTAGCCTGTAAATCAAGACCTGAAATCAACATCAAGGAGGCAGTTGGTTGTTACGAATTTTCAGTTGTACCACGATCAATGTTTGCTGCTGATGGAACAATGATTCATTGTGCCCAGAAGAGTATTTTAATGTCCATACTTGAGAAGTGTGTTAAACAAGACATACCTAGCAATAACTGTGCCATCTCAAGAACTACATGTATTACAGACGAGAGTGTTGATATGCAAGAACATGCATGTGGTTGGTGGTCAACAACTGAGAGTAGATATTGTCGATGCAATGGCAGAAGTGCAATCATTGGATAAGCCAGAGTGGATAAAGAACTGCTCACAACTTGCAGAATATTTCACAGGGAGGATGTTGGACAAGTACAATGAAAGTGATGAAATACGCCTTATTTTCGACAGGTATGATGTGCCATCATCATTGAAGATGGCTACTCGTGTAAGAAGACAAGGTGGACAACAGCCCATTGCCTACCATATTACTGAAACAACGAATATCGCAAAAGTGCCCATGAAGAAATTGCTGGCACATGTCAATACAAAGATGGAACTTACAACCTATCTTGCCAAGAAAACATTGGAGATCACAGAAGCAATGGGTAAACATGTGGTTCTTGCATGGTCCAACAAGTGCCAGGCTACACACCGTAAAATGTCCCATCTTCAGAGTGACCAAGAGGAAGCGGACACGAAAATGCTGCTACACGCTTTGGACGCCACTACCTCTGGTGCTACTACCATTAGAATACACTCACCAGACACAGATGTACTTGTTCTTGTACTGAGGCGTTATCCCGACCTTTGTGACGATACATCCTTTGTGACTGGAATAGGTCAGAAGCACAGAATAATCCCCTTGAAACCCATTTACGAAGAACTAGGCCAACATAGAGCTGCAGCCTTACCAGGATTCCATTCCATAACTGGTGCTGATAACACGGGCAGCTTTGTTGGTAAAGGAAAGCTGTCCTGTTGGAAGGTGTTTGAGGAAAGTAGTCAAGATATCATTACTGCACTAAGAGATCTGGGCACGACTGCCAATCCAACAGAAACAACGTTCAATGCCATTGAGAAGTTGATATGTAAGCTGTACGATGCAAATACCCAATATACGAAAGTGAAAGATCTCAGATGGTGGCTCTTTAAAAAGAAACAGGCTCAGTCTGAAAGGCTTCCACCCACACAATCCGCTTTGCGCGAGGCCATCAAGAGAGCACACTACCAAGCAATGGTATGGGGAAGCGACACGGTGGTAAGTCCAAGTCTACCATCACCACAGGGATATGGATGGCAACTAGAAGATAATAAGTGGGTGCCAGTGATGACAACCTTGCAGCCAGCACCAGATGCAGTTATTCATCTAATCAAATGTGGATGTGCTTCAAGTAGATGCTCAACTAACCGTTGCCAGTGCAGAAAAGCTGGTTTAAACTGCACCGATCTCTGTAGATGTTCAGACCTTGAGGAAAGCTGTGAGAATGCAGAACAGATCTCTGCTGCCAATGAAAGTGACACTGATGACGATGATTGAAGTCACAGTTCAATGTAAATATTAGTTATAAAGTCATTTTCGTATGTGTAGGAAACCTGCACGAAGTTTCGGTCACGGTACGGAATCAACGAAATCTTTTCAACCAATGACAACACACAAATTAAAATTACTACTCATCTAATCAACATGCTCATGCATGGCACAGAAGACGGACAGTACCGTTACTATTTCGCTCATACGAAAATGACTCTAAAATATAGACGACTTGGTTACGTTTTGAACACCACTGAAATAGCCCCAGAGTAAAAATCACAATAGATAATCAGTACAAAATATCGCCTAGCCTCGATTTGATGTTCCGTCTGAATAATCACGTGACCATGTAGTTATCATTTTGGCATCTTGGTTTTACTATTGGCATACTATTTCAGGGATATCTGCAGCATTTAATACTTGAATACAGTTAGTTTGAGGAATTATAGAAACTCAACCAAAAAGTAGCCTCGTTTTCATGTTTTGTCCTTATAATCACGTGATCAAATATATTTTTTGCATAGAAATGTTTGTCATAGGTTAGTTGTTAATTCTAACAAGTTTCATGATTATTGGTCAACAACAACATGGTTTATAAAAATAAATAGATTTTTGCCTCGTTTCCATGCCAGGTATTAAGTAACCAACTTTAACGGGCCATAACCGGCATACTAGCAAGTTGTCAGAGTGCCAACAAAGTTTTTATTGTTCCTTAGTGTTGCCTTAACATATCTAGGTAGGTGGCTTGCTTTCAACACAAAAGTCCCACGGGATTACACATGCTCCCTGACTGCTTGATATTCCAAGCAACATGAGACTCGACGAGGACTGCCACTGACCAAAAGTACTACAGTCACAAAATCATCGCCCACGAATGAAATCCACAGATCGAAGTATTTCACGGTTAATAACGTGCCCAGTACCCACTCGACCATATCAGACACAGGGAACCCGTCAAGAATAGTCTGCTGCTCCGTCTTACGGCTTCGCAGCAAAAAGCAACAAGATCGTTGGTGAATACAGATGAACACATAATCTGGTTATGACTGATTTGTAAATGTACAAGCAAATATAATATACAGGATCATGCAGTTCTACTGACTGCAAATTATTCATTGTTCATGTGTAACTAACAACAAGCTCATCATGCTGAAGAAGTAAGTGGCATTATAACGAGTTATCATCCATCTTTCAAAACAGCGTTACTAACCTCATTTCTGATGGCAATATGTTGGTTATCCAACATAAAACTTTCGATGACCTCGATGACTTCGTCCTCTTTGTTCATGAAATGACTCGCGAGACAGCGATAGAAACACCGGTTTGAAGATCCCGGGGGATCATACCTAAGCACTAGGCCGCGCTTTTTTGCCTCTTGCATCCGGCACATAGCTTTTCACAACTCATTGCAGTTAGCGTTGTAAGTGTTTTAAAAGACGTTTGAAAAGTTTACAAGTTGTTCTGAACTAAGTCAATGAAGTATGTTGTGGAAAGTGCACAAACAACGATTCTTATTACTGAATATGTGACTGACATAAGTCAATCAGGCCTGAAACTAACGTCAGGCGCCATTTTACAGCCATAGAGAGAATGTGGTAGCCAGTCACATGTCATTGTCTCCCGGGGAGGGGGGGGGGGGGCACTTCCGGAAATTTAGGATAGGGGTGTGCCCCCGGGATGTCGATGAAGAATTGGAAAATTCATACCCTTTCCAAGGATTTGTCACTGAAATATAGACCCAATTTAAGGAAAAAGTTAATAGTATTCCTTTGGAAATCGCTAATATCAGAAGTGCATACGCTGGCTGTTACGCTAAGCGGAATTTTTAGTCAATATAAAAAAAAGTGTACCCAAATTAAAGATTGAATATTTTATTTTATGGTGAAAAAGCAAAATATGGTACCCCATTTAAGGATCTGGAGGTTCAAAAGCCATATCCTATTTGGGGGCACATACCTATATAGCATACTGATATGGGAGTGCCAAATCCCCCCCCCCCCCCCCCCCCCCCCCCGGGCATTGTCCACATTGAGAATTACCGGCTTTCTTGATACACTTATCTATGGAAGATATTTTGACTGGTTATTCATGAAACACTTTAAAGCACAACCACTTGTTAGTCTTGAAAACACCTCATCTACCGTACTTTTGCAAGGCTATCAACTGAGAGTAGATTGCTCATTTTAATTATAAGGGCCCGGGTCTGTGACAACAGGTCGGTTTTAATGGATGTGTTGTTAAATCAGAGATCGTTTTGAGGAAAGAGCGTGTTTATAAAAGTATAACATTATAAAATTATACAACCAGTTCACATACAGACTGCTCTTCAAACATTATTCTTGTCGTTTATTGTGCGTGTGTTTGTTTTCATGACTGTGGTCTATGAAGAATCAACATTGATGACAGACATCTGTTATCGTTAACATGCCTGAGGCTTATATCAGTCTCTCAGGCACCAGTTAGTACTAGTTATGATCCTGTTCCTGATCCCATCAACGATGTTGTTGCTTTTCTATTTTATTTTATAGGTAAAATATATATACGAAACATTTTCAAATTTTCGATGGTAGTTTTTATTAGAAATGCGAAGGTTTTTTTTGGTCCGCAAAAATGGTCCGCAAAAGTGGTCCGCAAAAGTGGTCCGCAAAAGTGGTCCGCAAAAGTGGTCCGCCGGTCCGCCGGTCCGCTGGTCCGCCGGTCTGCATCCGCGTTTTATAGACACCCAAGGTCAATTGACATTTCAGAAAACGTTTCCGGTATGGCGGTTTCATTTCCGGTTTCACGTCAAAAATAAAATGGCGGAATTTCGAAAGACCCGAAGAGATGAATGTACAAATAAAAGTCAGGATTATCCAGTTTTCTTTGTGTCTGATTCACAATTTTATCATACCAACAACTTCCCGGGATTCCATAGGCCGCTACTTTGAACCTTGACCTAAAATTCTAGACTGCGTTTCCCAACTTACAGGATTTGAATTGAAGTGATGGCCAGGCGGTGGCAGAGTTTCGAGGATAGATAATGTGAACGCGTGTTTTCTGATCAGAAATATCAGTTCCTGCTTACCTCACGGAGAAATACAAACGTCATGATTATGAAGCGTTGTGCCTCTGAAACGTTAGAAAGCCGATCAAAGTTAAAGTCAAGTAAGGTGCATTGAAAGCGATAGTCTATTTAGGCAGTTGGCTTGTAATTTGGTTTTTATGTCAATCAACATGAAAAATCAGAAAACTTAAAAATGAAAGTCAGAAGACCCACCAAATGGAAACCAAATATGATTTTGAGCTACATTATGGATCATTTGGTCGAAGAATCAATCGTCACCACTATCACTTTCAAGTGATTCTGTTGTACCGAATGACTCAATACTGCTCTCACTATCACTAGACGATTCGTAGTTTAGTTCACTTGAAGAATCTCTTTGTCGCTATCGGATGCCATCTTTATTTTACCTGCCATCACATCAAAATTCAAAAAAAAACGTCACACAGGAAACGTTCTCTGATTGGTCAAAATTCGCGGGAAAACTGTTCTAAAAATAACCACACTTGTGAAAACGCTGTGACAATACCGTATGGACGCTCCTACTTATGGGCTCCTGGTGTTGCATAGCAACGTATTTTATCCAAAACTTAAAATCCTTAGCAACGGATAATATTTTTTATGATATAGACACGAGTGTTTTACTGGAAAATATCTCACTCATAAAATTCATACGAAACTATATCCGGGACCCGAGTGGCGTATTTTCCATATCCTCACGATTATCCTCACTAGTGAGGATATCGTTGACGTCACTTCCGATGTTTTCCCGCTCACTTGACGCGCGTTGCAACCGAAGTCAAAATGGCGAGCGACAGGTTTGTCAAAGTCTTTAGCGAGGAACAAGAGAATGAAAATACAAAAAAGAAGACGTTATACAACGTGAAAATATTAAATAATTTCTTGAATGTGAAGAAGATGAGAACAGGAATATTGAAAATATTCCTCCAAGCGAGCTACAAGAATTGTCCATTAAGTTTCGCTGCGCTCACTCGTGAAATATTTTCACCACTCGAAGATAAACTTCATATCTTCGCGCCACCGTGTACTGAATATCCTCTATATACACTCTTGCATAGAATTACAGTGATTTTACAAATGGAAAAAGAAAAGGCAAAACGACAAAGCTATTAAACTATATATATAAATAGTTTGCTGATAATAGCTGCTAAGCAATAATATACATCATTGTGTTTATTACTCGGGCTACCTGTGGTAGCACGAGTCGTAAAATGCAGTTTGGTGAGTTCGGTGTCGGGTCAGAAGTTCCAGTCCATCCCGGTCACAGGGAGCCCACAGAAAAGAAAGAAAGAGTCGTGATTCGATTGGTTCATATTTTGAAACCATGGCAACTTATATGTTCATCACGAAGCGCACGTCAGTCGAAGTCCGCCATTACACTTCTTCGTCCCAGAAACGCTTGCAGGAAACGATGTTGGAAGTTACTATTCTCCATCATTGTTCTCCAAACGCTCAATATGCTTACAAACGCACACACCGTTCGCGGTAGTCACCTGTCCCCTATCTTCTGCGCGCCTATAAGAGGTGCAAAAGGCCTCATTTCGCGGTATGGCCCACACTAAAATGTTTCGCGAACGTCAAAGAGAAATCAAAGTGAAATATGAGATCAAATGAGCAAAATATAAACAAATATCAGCAAATTAAACTAGACTTCATAAAACTGACACATATGACGGAACTACCGACACGACTGTAACCTCTTGTAATGACAAGTACTACTCAGATCCTCACAGGCAGCCCATTGAAACAAGGTAAGAAACTCGGTCACGTGACAAATACGTTTTTGCTCCTAATTTTTGTTAATGTGACGTGAAAATTCACCTTTCCTTCGAATAACTAAACTTTACCGTCTAAACACTTCATATAAGTGTCAGTCGTCTAACTTCACCGTACGCTGAGAAACGTCCATTTGAAATTTTTGAGCCTCGTGGCCTGATGATGAAAACCGAGCAAGTATCTTTTGAAGAGATTTTAGAATTAATTATGACAATAGTTTATTTGGTACCATAAATTAGGCCAATGGGAGCTAGTGTCCATTTGTTCAGGTGCATGGACCTATATACCCTCATACAGACCTGCCAGGCTGATTGATAATACATGAGTGTTCTATCACTTTTAAGTAGAACACTCATGTTTCATTAATCAGTTCTATAAATGACTACCTGAAACACAGGCCTGTATGCAAAGGTCTCAGTTTTAGTATCGCATCACTGACCTTCACATAGGAAGTTTTGGAATTAATAATATTACCAGCACAGGGAGCCCAACATAAGACGTTATTCAGCACAGGGAGCCCAGGAAGCCCAACATATATAATACGTATTGCGCGCGCGCTCTACCACAATACCTAGTACCTCACAGGGAGCCCAACATAAGACGTTATTCAGCACAGGGAGCCCAACGTAAGACGTTATTCAGCACAGGGAGCCCAGGAGCCCAACATAAGACGTATTGCGCGCGCGTTCTACCACAGGAAATCCATCAAAAAGGTGCGCAAATATATTTTTATTTATTCTTCAGAAGCAATGGTTTGATGATTGTAATGTCCAAGCATTGTTGTTGTTACATTAGCATAGTAGTAATTTATGTGCATTTTATTCATCTAATTAAGTACACGTGTATAAGTAAAATCACGGAGTAAACGAATCGTTCGAACACCAAGCGTGTTCCCAAACCGGCCAAACGTACTCTGTCGTTTCCTTCTTTTAACAACCTCTACATTGGCGACGAGGATAAACAGGAAAACACCGAAGACAACAGCTCTTCACCAACGTAATTTCATCTTGATTTCAATGCGAATCGACTTGAAAACGAAGCACAACACGACTACGCTCGTATGTTACCGGGAATATGGCGTTCTTTTGCGGACAAAAATATATGACACTAAAATTCAAGTCCAAAAACAGTAAAATGAAACGAATTCTTAAAAAAATAGTCGAGAATGTAAAAAAAAAAACGAGTTGAAAACTAAAAAAACATTTGAGCGAGAAAAAAAAATTTGAGTCGAGAAAAAAAAATTTGAGTCGAGAAAAAAACATTTGAGTCGAGAAAAAAAAATTTGAGTCGAGAAAAAAAAAATTTGAGTCGAGAAAAAAAAAATTCGCCCGAGAGCTCGCTGACCAGTTGAAATTTTGAGCCTGCAACGGTAGAAACAAAATGGTGGCGCGATGGCTTCTGAATCATGGTGAGTTCTTCTACTCTTTGGGAAGGCTCATAGACAATTCAGAAAGACAAGATAATACTGCTTCATATGATTCTTCCGAGTACTTGGCACGTCGTCTTGACGAATATGAGAGGACACTTTCCACACTGATTGCAAGGTTGACTGAGAGTGAGACATTCGTAAATGTGAACAATAATGTACCTTCCCCACAAGCTACCATCATGACAGATTTAACGTTCCTCTTACGTCGTTTGGGTTCTCTGCGCTCTCATTTTGAAGAGCGGAGCTATCGCAGCATTGAAGGTCAAGAAACCCAGGATGATGGCAGTGATGTCCGCCATTTTGTTTTTGGTATTAAAGCACGCTTTAGCCTATTTTTCCCAGTCTCAAGATTTGAGGGCTCGGGGGTTGGCAGGTCTGCAACCTTGCAATCAGTGTGGAAAGTGTCCTCTCATATTCGTCAAGACGACGTGCCAAGTACTCGGAAGAATCATATGAAGCAGTATTATCTTGTCTTTCTGAATTGTCTATGAGCCTTCCCAAAGAGTAGAAGAACTCACCATGATTCGGAAGCCATCGCGCCACCATTTTGTTTCTACCGTTGCAGGCTCAAAATTTCAACTGGTCAGCGAGCTCTCGGGCGAAATATTTTTTTCTCGACTCAAATTTTTTTTTTCTCGACTCGAATTTTTTTTTCTCGACTCAAATTTTTTTTTCTCGACTCAAATTTTTTTTTCTCGACTCAAATTTTTTTTTAGTTTTCGACTCGTTTTTTTTTTTACATTCTCGACTATTTTTTTAAGAATTCGTTTCATTTTACTGTTTTTGGACTGGAATTTTAGTGTCATATATTTTTGTCCGCAAAAGAACGCCATATTATGGGGGCCCGTTCTGGTCAAAATTATGTTACTTATTTTTTCAATACCAGAATTAATATAACTGATGTTAGAATTATTTTTTCGTCTTTTATAAATAATTATATGTACTCTACGAATTAATTTTACGTGGTGCTACAATTATTTATACCTTTTTTTTGTGCATGATTTTTGTTCTTCTACTTTAATTAATTTTTCCTATGCACGAATTAATTTTTCCTATGCACGAATTAATTTTTCCTATGCACGAATTAATTTTTCCTATGCACGAATTAATTTTTCCTATGCACGAATTATTTAGCAAATCCCATATGGCATTGCGCGCCATTGAGCCACAGGTAGCCCAAACGTAGAATCAGTGGACCTTGACGTCATTGAATATTCCGCTGGATTTTCGAATGGTCAGGAATCAGCTCTTAGAAAGACTTCAAAGGATATGAGATTCTCAAAAATGTCTTCATATCAGTAGTCTGATAATTAAAGAACACTTTGGTGTAGAAATCTGAGCAAGAAATTGTGGTTTTGAGCGATTCGAAAATTTCACCCGTTTCGAGCATATAGTTAGGAAAGGTTTGCAACTCGCACGACCACTGTCGCTAAAAAAATGATACTCTCCAAAACTACACAAGCAACAAATATCGTTTTCCTACCAGACATTCTCAAATAAATGATCTTTATAATGAGCTTTTGTGCAAATTTTTGGGTCCACTATATGCTGAGAAATATTTTTTTGAAGTTGGAAAATGCTATATAATTTGAATTTACTACGGTATATGTTTTGGCGGAGGTATATTTCATCTTTCTGATTTTCGATGAGTCTTTTGCTTTTAGTTTTTGGTAACAAATCTATCGGTCCCTCCCTCCCTCAGTAAGTTTTAGGTGCACAGCTGCTGCACAGCTGATGACTGCGGATGGCCACGGCGAACTTTTCGTAGCCCTTCCCCAAATTCAAAAAAATATTTCTCGGCATATAGTGGACCCATAAATTTGCACAAAAGCTCATTATAAAGATCATTTATTTGAGAATGTCTGGTAGGAATTAATTGCCCTATACCACTATGACGTCAAATCAAAACAATCTATTGTTTAAACGCTAAGGATCATGGTCGCTAGAGGGGGACAAAACAGCAACAACACAAAGGATTTCCCAAATAAATGTATTTTACAGACGGTCTGAAAGCGATAAAAGTCACCAAACACAGTAAATATTGTGGGAAAAGTATCGATGAACATAATATCTGGAAACTAGCCAATTTGAAATCAAGCGAACCTCAGCAGAGCAGATTTAGTTCAACTTTCTATTGTTCTTCACGATTCTGTCCCCCTCATAAATAAGCCGTTACGTCATAATGGTATAGGGCAATTCGTGCATAGGAAAAATTAATTCTTGCATAGGAAAAATTAATTCGTGCATAGGAAAAATTAATTGGTGCATAGGAAAAATTAATTCGTGCATAGGAAAAATTAATTCGTGCATAGGAAAAATTAATTCGTGCATAGGAAAAATTAATTGGTGCATAGGAAAAATTAATTAAAGTAGAAGAACAAAAATCATGCACGAAAAAAAGGTATGATAATTGTAGCACCACGTAAAATTAATTCGTAGAGTACATATAATTATTTATAAAAGACCAAAAAATAATTCTAACATTAGCTATATTAATTCTGGTATTGAAAAAATAAGTAACATAATTTTGACCAGAACGGGCCCCCATACACAAATAGTGCAACATTGCAACTCAACAAAAGTTCGTCGAAAAGGACTGACCAACAACGTTAGCCTGCAAGTTCTGCTTGAATATGGGAGAACCTTGGAACTAACAGAAACAAGAGTAGCATCCTCGGGAACCCAGGAGTATATTCTGTCGCTCGTTACTCGTTCCCAGAGAAATACCCCTGGGAACGAAGTCTGTTGGAGCTTGTTCCGGAAGTCAAAATTCAAAATATACTACTAGTCCGAAGATTAGAACTACTTGCATTAGTTACTGACACACTCTATAACATAGTGGCTACATAGACACTTTAGCCACTAAAACCACAGTTAATCCATTTTATTTTGGAAATCAATTCTTTATGAAGTTTTTTTTTTAAATAATGGTGTGGTGTAGTAGTTCCTTGGTTTGGGCTCCGCATTTGTGAGTTATAGAGGTTTGAAATCTCAATATGCTAATTTGGTGACGTCGATTCGGGAATTTGTCATAACTACAGTCAACTCTCTCGTAAGCGGTCACCCTCGGGAATTGAAAAAAGTGTCCGTTAGTAGAGAACTATTCCCGTAAGCGGACACCAAAGAAAAATAGGGTGGATGTCCGCTTACGGGAGAGTTAATTACGTTTTAATCGGTAGAGAAAAATAGCAACTGAACCGTACACCTTGCTTCCCCGCGGACAAATGGAGATTTGACAAAACCGATCCCCACTGTTCTGTTGCTCTGTAAAAGTTCATATTTTTGTTGATTTATTGCAAATTAAAGACAAATTCCATTGCCGAAAGTCCATTATTATATGGTGTGTCCGCTTACGAGAGAGCGTAAATAAAAGAAAAATCCAATTTTCATTTTCAAAAGTGTCCGCGTCCGCTTACGAGAGAGTGTCCGCTTACGAGAATGTGTAAATACAGAGTTTGACTGGGAGGTAAAACGGGGATTTGAAAAGGTGTCCGTAAGTAGAGCTGTCCGCTTACGAGAGTGTCCGTTAGCGGAGAGTTGACTGTATTAAATATATATATTTTTAAGTAGCGCTTTTTTCTGAAATAGGAAAAAAGTTTATAAAACTATTTCTATAAACTGTGGAAAGATATCGCAAGTTTAGAAATGTCAGTAATTTCACAGGTAGCCCAAGCTCAGTATCAGTGGCGTAAATACAGTAAATGTATAGGCTTTCTTGTTCTGGTGTACTTGAATAAATAAATAAAAAATCGTTTGCCTTTATTCGCCTCATACTTGTTCCTTGTGTTGTCCTTTACCTCTGTAGGAATTTCTAGGCCATTCCGCTTGAAATTGAGAGAGTTACGGCGGTTTAAAAAAAAATTCCCTACCAGTAAGAAAATATAGAAGGTAGGTCACTCATGGCCGCCAGCGAACTCACATGGTCCCACTCAAATGCTCGTAAATCTCTCGAAACTAGACATAGCGCCAAATTTCTTTTGGTAAACTGTAGTCCAATACAAGTCCGATAAATCACACTACCATTCCTTTCTCTTACTCATCGCTATCTGCATCCATGAGGAAGGTTTTTGTGACTTTCATCGGCAACATGAACCTCTGTACCTTCAAGTCTGACACGGATTTTGAACGGCCGTACAAAAATGCACACACCGGGGAGGGACAGAGGTACATTTGACACTTGATTAACATTTCCGTACCCTCCCGTGAGGATTGCAACCATATCTTGTCAGAGATTATAACAAAATATTTTCTTCGAATTCGTGTTGATTTTCAATACCCCATTTGGAATTTGCTCCAAAGGCCTTTTCCTTGAAATCAGAAGCATTAATTTGACAGAAGAAATACTGTAATATATGATAGAACGAAATTTTATTCAAGTGTCAACTTGATTAGATTCTTATATATACTGCACGTTCGTATTTTGAACGAGCTTCACGCTCCTGGACGACACGTGTTGAAATAAACTATTGTATTGTATTGTACCCCTGTCCCTATCCGGTGTGTGCATTTTTGTACAGCCGTTCAAAATCCGTGTCAGACTTGAAGGTACAGAGGTTCATGTTGCCGATGAAAGTCACAAAAACCTTCCTCATGGATGCAGATAGCGATGAGTAAGAGAAAGGAATGGTAGTGTGATTTATCGGACTTGTATTGGACTACAGTTTACCAAAAGAAATTTGGCGCTATGTCTAGTTTCGAGAGATTTACGAGCATTTGAGTGGGACCATGTGAGTTCGCTGGCGGCCATGAGTGACCTACCTTCTATATTTTCTCCCGGTGTACGCAATCGATGACAATCGATGATCGGAAAACCAATCGAACAATCGATCATAATCGATATAATTAATCGATTGATATCGATTGGTTTTGGCCAATCGATCACCAATCGATAGTCACACAAGAAAAATGACAATCGATGAAAATTGATCATCGATCATCGATCATCGATCGATTGTTATCAGGTTCAGTACAAGAAAAAGAAGGCCTCTATTGTACTATTCGTGAGGAATTGGAATAGTGTTCAATGTTCAATGTTCCATCCGTGCTAAAGTATTTGTTTAAATAACACTGAACTCTTTTATATCTATTGAACATTAAACACTATCTGTTACTCATTATTCATCTCACTTCGTAATGATGACAGGATGTCATCGAAACGTAGTAGTTTAATTAATATCACTAGTGTTTCTCCTTAAAATATAAGACTTATATGTAATAAACACTCCCTACTCTAGTTTCTTCAGCCTTACTTCTAACTATAGAACTTTATCAATTGATAACAAAACAAAACAAAACAATCGATGAAAATCGATGAAAATCGATCTATTTTAGGGCAATCGATAACAATCGATCAATCATATATAAGGCAATCGATGACAATCGATCAAAGGTCACAGATTTTTGTTTCATCGATTGGTCATCGATTTCCAATATCAATCGATTAATTGATATCGATTGATATCGATTGTCATCGATTGTCATCGATCATCGATTTCATCGATTGCGTACACCGGGATTTTCTTACTGGTAGGGAATTTTTTTTTAAACCGCCGTAACTCTCTCAATTTCAAGCGGAATGGCCTAGAAATTCCTACAGAGGTAAAGGACAACACAAGGAACAAGTATGAGGCGAATAAAGGCAAACGATTTTTTATTTATTTATTCAAGTACACCAGAACAAGAAAGCCTATACATTTACTGTATTTACGCCACTGATACTGAGCTTGGGCTACCTGTGGTAATTTGCACAAAGTCGTTGTTGTATAATAAATGATGACTGAATTTACGTCATCTGATTTGCATATTCATTATCACTTATTATTATTATGTTGAGATTTCAAACCATAACTCACACGTGCGAAGCCCAAACCAAGAAACTACTACACCACCTCATTATTAACTTCAGAAAGAATCGGTTTTCAAAAGAATTTTTCTGGCCAAGCGTATATGAATGTTTTTTTTTTTTTAAACTCGATTACATATGAAGTGAATGGGGTGTTTCAGTATTTTGTGATTTGAGCTTCGCATTTGCGAGTTATAAAGGTTTGAAATTGTGATATTGTAATTTAGTGACGTCAGGTTATTTTTAATTTAATCCAGCTAAAAGTTTTCTACAACTTATATACACGATGTTAAACTTTTTTTTGTATTTCAGAAAAGAGTGCTTCTTGAAAAAATATAAATAAGTTACGGCCAAAAAAAAAAAGACTAACGTCACCGAATTAGCATAACTCGCAAATGCAAAGCTCAAATCACAAAATACTGAAACATCCCACTGCTGCAAATCTTCTTTCATGGGCCTCAGTGATATCAGCAAGATCCGAAAGTACTTAGAATGTTAATGAATCGAAAGCCAATCTAATTACACATCTGCCGAGTACATTGATACATTGTCTTTCACTTCACGTCGATAATTATTTACGAGACCTGGTTTCCAATTTGGCCCACTAGTTACAACATCAACCAATAATTATTTACGAGACCTGGTTTCCAATTTGGCCCACTAGTTACAACATCAACCAATTGGACAGTGATGATTGGTATTTGAAGGGACAGGAGGTGAGGTGTGTGTCGGGTGGAGAGTGAAACGGAAAGAACTGAACTTGTCGAAACAAGTCAAATAGTATTAGAGTATTTATTGACGCTTGAAGAGAGTAGATTTCGTACAGCAATCATGGTGTGATGGTGGCTAGATGTTATCACGGTATGATGGTCTAGATGTTATCACGGTACGATGGTCTAGATGTTATCACGGTACGATGGTCTAGATGTTATCACGTACGATGGTCTAGATGTTATCACGGTACGATGGTCTAGATGTTATCACGGTGTGATGGTCTAGATGTTATCACGGTGTGATGGTCTAGATGTTATTCCATCGATATTCCATGTTTAGCCGTGACGGCTAGGAAGCTGTAGGTTTTTTCAATCTTCAAAAAATCTCATTGCTGTCACAGTTTCAGCACCTCCACAATTTGGTGCGCGCAATAATGAGGAAGTACGATCACACTCAATATCAATAAGCTTATTAGAGTAAGGTATGTTTCTCCAGAATTAATTCTTTTATCTCAGAATATCAAGTCTTCGGACTACGCGTCCATCATCAGGATAATAATTGCAACGTTGCTAAGCAACAGTAGCCACAAAAACGAATCAGTCCACAGAATATGTAAATACAGATAATTATGCAAACTAGTTATCTATAAGCGTCTTGTAGACTTCAGGGAGTACCTATTAGCATTGTTTTCAATGATCCAATAAGCTTGTTTACTGCGCACCAATGTTGCACCGTGGTTTTAATTAAACGAAAGTGGCCATTGGTCTTCTGGGATAGCACATGGGGTGAAGACTGGTGCACTACCTGGAAAGCCAGCAGCCAAGGTCGTGTATTCCTGGCCAGCACCTCCAATTAGCGCACTCACAGTGGATATCATTTCAATTGCGTCTTCGTTTCCTTCGCTGGAAACCACTTCTTCTTTACCAATGTTAAAACAGTCTGTTTCTCCACAGATGGATGGAGGTGAACTTGTAATGTTGTTCATGGCATTGCCTATAAAGTCCTTGATCAAATATAAAAACATTACTATGACAGTGTTAATTATTACTGACAGAACGATTGTTGTAGTGTCATGTAGGTTAGGGTTTATAGCCTGCATTATCGACGTTCCTTATTGGGGAAGTCTCCTCGCACCCCAAAACTTTGTAATTTCACATTTTTTGTAACTTTAGGGGATGGTGATTTTCAGAGAATTACTTAATGGTTCAGTAAAAAGCCGCATCTACACGAACAAGTTTGCCTTGACAAGGAAAAATTGGCGATGTTTTTGTCGTCTACACGAGCAAGTCTTCCTTGTCAAGGAAAACTTGTCAAGGAAAACTTGTCAAGGAAAATTTGCTCGTGTAGATGCGGCTTAACAAAAACAACATTGACCAACAACTGCCAACATTGTTGGACCCAACATGTTGGGTGATGTTACACCAACAACAACATTGACCAACAACTGCCAACATTGTTGGACCCAACATGTTGGGTGATGTTACACCAACAACAACATTGACCAACAACTGCCAACAATGTTGGACCCAACATGTTGGGTGATGTTACACCAACAACAACATTGACCAACAACATCCAACATTGTTGGACCCAACATGTTGGGTGATGTTACACCAACAACAACATTGACCAACAACTGCCAACAATGTTGGACCCAACATGTTGGGTGATGTTACAACAACAACAACATTGACCAACAACTGCCAACAATGTTGGACCCAACATGTTGGGTGATGTTACACCAACAACAACATTGACCAACAACATCCAACATTGTTGGACCCAACATGTTGGGTGATGTTACACCAACAACAACATTGACCAACAACTGCCAACAATGTTGGACCCAACATGTTGGGTGATGTTACACCAACAACAACATTGACCAACAACTGCCAACAATGTTAGACCCAACATGTTGGGTGATGTTACACCAACAACAACATTGACCAACAACATCCAACATTGTTGGACCCAACATGTTGGGTGATGTTACACCAACAACAACATTGACCAACAACTGCCAACAATGTTGGTCCCAACATGTTGGGTGATGTTACACCAACAACAACATTGACCAACAACATCCAACATTGTTGGACCCCAAACATGTTGGGTGATGTTACACCAACAACAACATTGACCAACAACATCCAACATTGTTGGACCCAACATGTTGGGTGATGTTACACCAACAACAACATTGACCAACAACATCCAACATTGTTGGACCCAACATGTTGGGTGATGTTACACCAACAACAACATTGACCAACAACTGCCAACAATGTTGGACCCAACATGTTGGGTGATGTTACACAACAACAACATTGACCAACAACTGCCAACAATGTTGGACCCAACATGTTGGGTGATGTTACACCAACAACAACATTGACCAACAACATCCAACATTGTTGGACCCAACATGTTGGGTGATGTTACACCAACAACAACATTGACCAACAACTGCCAACATTGTTGGACCCATCATGTTGGGTGATGTTACACCAACAACAACATTGACCAACAACTGCCAACAATGTTGGACCCAACATGTTGGGTGATGTTACACCAACAACAACATTGACCAACAACTGCCAACAATGTTGGACCCAACATGTTGGGTGATGTTACACCAACAACAACATTGACCAACAACATCCAACATTGTTGGACCCAACATGTTGGGTGATGTTACACCAACAACATCATTGACCAACAACTGCCAACAATGTTGGGTATTGTAATCCCAGAGATAAAATCACATCTTCCAATAAATCCGGTGTTCTAGTAGTTACAAAATCCTGGTTTGTTTGAGGACTCACCATGTGCCCCTGAGGTCCCGGGTGTAATGGACTGGCCATTGGTGTACCAGTTCCAGGTTCCCTGTATATATAAATAACAGTCATTGTTTATTAGAAGCATAATGGGAACTTTTCAATGGCAATATCATCATGAGAATATCTTCCATGTCTTTCAAGACACCATTTCTTTGCGTGTAATTGCTCCTATAACATAAATACTGCATTTACCCTTTCACTTTGGTGGCAAGGACAGTGTCCCGATATTCTCCTGGAGCTAGTTGTATTTCCCGTTCGTCCTCGCTATAATAGGGGCCGAAGGCATCATCCTTACTCTGCTCGTTGGGATGCAAAAGGGTAAGAGACTCCAAATCTTTGATTCTGTCGGCGAATTTTCTCATTGCTAAGTGTTGGTTTGTCCAAGGTGATAGATTCCAGACTTCTCCTGTTAAACATCGACATTAAAAGTCGGTCAGTCGAATAACCACCAGGCTGTTATTCAAAAACCTGCAGGTTTTAACCCAGTTGGGCATATGGTACAACAGTGAACACATCACTCCTTGACATGATTGCACCGTAAAACCTTCTCTTAGAACTTGTATTGCAGGACGTGGCATGCAAGTTTCATAAGAAAAAGGTTTCATAATATGTATAACTAGTCGGACCTTTCCCAATACATAAAAAACCTTCACTTCTATCTTGAAAATTAAATTGTCAAAGATAATCAATGAATACATATAGTACCTGCAGGCACAGTATAGGCAATGGTTACCTTACCAAGTTCACTAATGAATACATATAGTACCTGCAGGCACAGTATAGGCAATGGTTACCCTACCAAGTTCACTAATGAATACATATAGTACCTGCAGGCACAGTATAGGCAATGGTTACCCTACCAAGTTCATACATATAGTACCTGCAGGCACAGTATAGGCAATGGTTACCCTACCAAGTTCACTAATGAATACATATAGTACCTGCAGGCACAGTATAGGCAATGG
>JAUJYZ010000646.1:95000-220000 GCA_033675265.1 Actinostola sp. cb2023 | reverse complement strand
GGTGAATATGGTACATGGTGTATCGTTCGTTCTTTTTAGAATACTTGGAACCACTTTTTTAGAAGCATGAGCTAGGTTAGTTGTGCCTTACCAAGTTTTTGAACTCCACAGCAAAAGTGCTAGTCTTTTGGTTATACTCCATTGTCTGTCAGTGTATAAATAATAAACAGAAATACATGGAATCGGTCATTACTGTACTTAACTGCAAACCTTTAGGGTGGAAGAATTGGGTCAATTAAGGGAAGGGGAAGTCGAAGAATATGTACACAGTGAACATGTATGTACTAGCTATTTAAATGCTAAGTATTCCCATTCCAATATTTTATCATTTACTTTTGTAAAGAACGCATGTGATATGGCATCATATCAGGTTCAAACAGGCCTGATAAGATGCTGTATCAGGCTAGTAACATTCAATTGGCTTTCCCTGTTGTGTTTTTGAATAAAATTGTAGTTGAAGTGCGTACGCTGCTGTCGCCATCATCACGCCATCGAGCGCATGCTGGCTTTTTCTTCTTCAGAATTCTGGTCTTTTTCAGTGAAATACTCTATGATAAACAACTTATTAGTCGGCTAACTGATATATGGCTGTGACAGCCGACTAATAACCTCTATATACTAAATACAGTGTAAGGTGTACTTTACCTTTTTGTTGTTTAAGACGTTTTTGTCATTCGGTGGCGGACTTCTAAAATAATAAGTCAAATCAAAGAACTGTAAGCTGTATACACCTGGTGTGTGAATTATTATTAATACTGGATTGCAGCTCAAGGCAAAAACAGGCTATTAACGAACATATGCTACATGTAAGTACCATACAGCCCTTTGCAAATATTCTGGCACTCAAGTATATCAATATATCAATATATCGGGTGCATTATGGGTAATGCTATTTTAGAGTTTTCCTACAAAATATGCATCAGATACTTAAAACAACAAACTTAAGACTAAAACGAACATTATGCTAAATATAACCACCAACTTTGCTAGTGTCAAACCACTTTAAGAGGAATTGTTGATTATTTAATTACCCATAATGCACTTGATATATTGATATACTGATATACTTGATCGCGACATAATTTTTGCAAAAGGCTGTATTCTATTTAATATAAATATATATATATAAACTTGGAATGCATTATTGTTAACAACAGTCGACCCTTGGTGAAATAGCTGTATAAATTCACATACATTTTTCCTTTGGCTTGATATAATGATCGCACATACTTTTCACTGCAAATCAAAATAACAATGTTCAATTTGAGAGATAAACTACTGTGTACATTGCTTTGCATGGGTTTTAGATGAATATCATAAATATTATAAAACGTTTGATAAAAGTATTATTATTTTGATCTCAGCCTATTCCAAGTCAATAGACCAATGACAACAATGAGGGTTTATCACGTAATTTCAAGGATATAGGACAAAAAAATGATTATCATAGCTGGAAAGAGCTTGTTGAAATGAGTAAGAATGTGAAGTTTGGAAAAGATCGCTTCACAAATTGCGAAGATATGAATTTTCAAAAATCGAAATTTTGTAAAATTTCCAAAGGTTTTCATATAAAATTTCGATTTTTGAAAATTCATATCTTTGCAATTTGCGAAGCGATCTTTTCCAAACTTCACATTTTTTACTAATTTCAACGAGTTCTTTCCAGCTATGATAATCATTTTTCTGTCCTATGAGTTTTGAAATTACATGATAAACCCTCATTAATGTAGATAGATAGATAGATAGATAGATAGATAGATGCCTGGGAATGAATGAATGAATAAAGTAAAGCACTACATCCTGGTGTCTGACTTACGATACAAGAGTACAAGTGACATCTGGTGGGTAGATATGGGCATTCAACTTGCCACCAATCAAGTGTCTAAAATAATAGAAGCCAGACTTAAATAAGATTATATTCCATTGTTAAAATAATATTAAATCACATGAACAGTAATTGCACTTATTCTGAACAGTCATTCAATCGGTCTAATTATAACCAGCACCTGTTATATAGTACTTCCATTTTTTATTTAACATTCAAAGAAAACAAATGTACCTGAGTGTGACTCCAAATTTGGTATTTGTTTTCAATACTTGTGGAGGATGTTTTTCAATAACAAAACACCTGAAACAAGCATGCAAGGGGGTTGGTAAGTTGTCAGAACGTGGTTGGCAAGGTGTCAGTAAGTGGTTGGTAAGGTGTCAGTAAGTGGTTGGTAAGGTGTCAGTAAGTGGTTGGTAAGGTATCAGTAAGTGGTTGGTAAGGTGTCAGTAAGTGGTTGGTAAGGTGTCAGTAAGTGGTTGGTAAGGTGTCAGGAAGTGGTTGGTAAGGTGTCAGTAAGTGGTTGGTAAGGTGTCAGTAAGTGGTTGGTAAGGTGTCAGGAAAGTGGTTGGTAAGGTGTCAGGAAGTGGTTGGTAAGGTGTCAGGAAGTGGTTGGTAGGTGTCAGTAAGTGGTTGGTAAGGTGTCAGTAAGTGGTTGGTAAGGTGTCAGTAAGTGGTTGGTAAGGTGTCAGTAAGTGGTTGGTAAGGTGTCAGTAAGTGGTTGGTAAGGTGTCAGTAAGTGGTTGGTAAGGTGTCAGTAAGTGGTTGGTAAGGTGTCAGTAAGTGGTTGGTAAGGTGTCAGTAAGTGGTTGGTAAGTTGTCAGAACGTGGTTGGTAAGGTGTCAGTAAGTGGTTGGTAAGGTGTCAGTAAGTGGTTGGTATGGTGTCAGTAAGTGGTTGGTAAGGTGTCAGTAAGTGGTTGGTATGGTGTCAGTAAGTGGTTGGTAAGGTGTCAGGAAGTGGTTGGTAAGGTGTCAGGAAGTGGTTGGTAAGGTGTCAGTAAGTGGTTGGTAAGGTGTCAGGAAGTGGTTGGTAAGGTGTCAGTAAGTGGTTGGTAAGGTATCAGTAAGTGGTTTGTAAGGTGTTAGGAAGTAGTTGGTAAGATGTCAGGAAGTGGTTGGTAAGGTGTCAGTAAGTGGTTGGTAAGGTGTCAGTAAGTGGTTGGTAAGGTGTCAGTAAGTGGTTGGTAAGGTGTCAGTAAGTGGTTGGTAAGGTGTCAGGAAGTGGTTGGTAAGGTGTCAGGAAGTGGTTGGTAAGGTGTCAGTAAGTGGTTGGTAAGGTGTCAGTAAGTGGTTGGTAAGGTGTCAGTAAGTGGTTGGTAAGTTGTCAGAACGTGGTTGGTAAGGTGTCAGTAAGTGGTTGGTAAGGTGTCAGTAAATGGTTGGTAAGGTGTCAGTAAGTGGTTGGTAAGGTGTCAGTAAGTGGTTGGTAAGTTGTCAGAACGTGGTTGGTAAGGTGTCAGTAAGTGGTTGGTAAGGTGTCAGTAAATGGTTGGTAAGGTATCAGTAAGTGGTTGGTAGGTGTCAGTAAGTGGTTGGTAAGGTGTCAGTAAGTGGTTGGTAAGGTGTCAGGAAGTGGTTGGTAAGGTGTCAGTAAGTGGTTGGTAAGGTGTCAGTAAGTGGTTGGTAAGGTGTCAGTAAGTGGTTGGTAAGTTGTCAGAACGTGGTTGGCAAGGTGTCAGTAAGTGGTTGGTAAGGTGTCAGTAAGTGGTTGGTAAGGTGTCAGTAAGTGGTTGGTAAGGTATCAGTAAGTGGTTGGTAAGGTGTCAGTAAGTGGTTGGTAAGGTGTCAGTAAGTGGTTGGTAAGGTGTCAGGAAGTGGTTGGTAAGGTGTCAGTAAGTGGTTGGTAAGGTGTCAGTAAGTGGTTGGTAAGGTGTCAGGAAGTGGTTGGTAAGGTGTCAGGAAGTGGTTGGTAGGTGTCAGGAAGTGGTTGGTAAGGTGTCAGTAAGTGGTTGGTAAGGTGTCAGTAAGTGGTTGGTAAGTTGTCAGAACGTGGTTGGTAAGGTGTCAGTAAGTGGTTGGTAAGGTGTCAGTAAGTGGTTGGTAAGGTGTCAGTAAGTGGTTGGTAAGGTGTCAGTAAGTGGTTGGTAAGGTGTCAGTAAGTGGTTGGTAAGTTGTCAGAATGTGGTTGGTAAGGTGTCAGTAAGTGGTTGGTAAGGTGTCAGTAAGTGGTTGGTATGGTGTCAGTAAGTGGTTGGTAAGGTGTCAGTAAGTGGTTGGTATGGTGTCAGTAAGTGGTTGGTAAGGTGTCAGGAAGTGGTTGGTAAGGTGTCAGGAAGTGGTTGGTAAGGTGTCCAGTAAGTGGTTGGTAAGGTGTCAGGAAGTGGTTGGTAAGGTGTCAGTAAGTGGTTGGTAAGGTATCAGTAAGTGGTTTGTAAGGTGTGTTAGGAAGTAGTTGGTAAGATGTCAGGAAGTGGTTGGTAAGGTGTCAGTAAGTGGTTGGTAAGGTGTCAGTAAGTGGTTGGTAAGGTGTCAGTAAGTGGTTGGTAAGGTGTCAGTAAGTGGTTGGTAAGGTGTCAGTAAGTGGTTGGTAAGGTGTCAGGAAGTGGTTGGTAAGGTGTCAGGAAGTGGTTGGTAAGGTGTCAGTAAGTGGTTGGTAAGGTGTCAGTAAGTGGTTGGTAAGGTGTCAGTAAGTGGTTGGTAAGTTGTCAGAACGTGGTTGGTAAGGTGTCAGTAGTAAGTGGTTGGTAAGGTGTCAGTAAATGGTTGGTAAGGTGTCAGTAAGTGGTTGGTAAGGTGTCAGTAAGTGGTTGGTAAGTTGTCAGAACGTGGTTGGTAAGGTGTCAGTAAGTGGTTGGTAAGGTGTCAGTAAATGGTTGGTAAGGTATCAGTAAGTGGTTGGTAAGGTGTCAGTAAGTGGTTGGTAAGGTGTCAGTAAGTGGTTGGTAAGGTGTCAGGAAGTGGTTGGTAAGGTGTCAGTAAGTGGTTGGTAAGGTGTCAGTAAGTGGTTGGTAAGGTGTCAGTAAGTGGTTGGTAAGTTGTCAGAACGTGGTTGGTAAGGTGTCAGTAAGTGGTTGGTAAGGTGTCAGTAAATGGTTGGTAAGGTGTCAGTAAGTGGTTGGTAAGGTGTCAGTAAGTGGTTGGTAAGTTGTCAGAACGTGGTTGGTAAGGTGTCAGGAAGTGGTTGGTAAGTACATTGTAAGTGGATGATTACAATCAAAGAAAACATAAAAATATATATAAAATTACTTGTTCAGAAAATGTGACAGCAAAGTTCTTGTACTGGCTTTCAAGTTATCAATTCTTTTTAACTCCCCTTCATCCTGAGTCAAGGCTGGACGAAACATGTTGTCAAGCTACAAAATAAAATAGAAAAAGGAACTATCAAGATAATCCACGGGTACATAGAATTGGCAATCATCTGATCATCCAACATAATGAAGTGCAAATGAGTCTGCTGGCTAGCCATTGCATGAGTGAGGCAGTGCCCTGCAGACTATTGCAGGGCCACAACATGGATCCAATGTTGAAAATCATTTCTCACTGTGCTGCTTGATTGAGCTTATCTTGCTTTGTGTTTGTCCATGCTTATAATTATATTCTTGTGCAAACGTACAGTGTGAGGGAGCCATCCTTTTGAAGATTCATGTACTGTCTTTTCCCCTGTAACCATACATGTCTACATGTAGTTGCATTTTTTGCAGCTTTTGAATGTCTGCAGTTCATTTACTACTTGTCCAAAGCCTATCAAACTCCTGAAACTTACTAATTCTGACATGCTCTTTCTTGTGATGGGGATCATTTCTTAATTAGATTAATTCTAAAAACTCGTTTCCAGTCCTTTACTCATTTCCAAAGTGGCTAATTAAACTCAACATCTCATCTTTTAGAGGAGAGTAATCACAACCACATGTTGCTGAGTGAAATGGAAGATGTGTTGAGGTGGGATCAAAAGGGATTTTAAAATATAGGAAACATTGACTTGTGAGTTCTTTCAATAAATTGATTTGTTGATCTTGTAAAACAATATACCTTTATTATCTGTTGATAAAGTCTGCAAAGCAATTCTGTTTGTAATTCACACCTGTCAGAAAGATTACAATAAATTAGAACTTTTTATGATGATTACCAACAGCAAAAATATTGTAATTTGACAATCAGAATTAAGAAAATAAAAGATAGTTACATTGGTTGCATGTTATCCAATGACTGTGGCTTAGGCGATCCTGATAGGGATTTCTGTTGACTGCTTGTCCAGTTGGTTATTTCTGTAATGATGCTTTTTTGAATGTCATTCAGCTTTTTATAGTGGGATGATAAACTGTTGTATAAAGACTATAAAATAATATCAAACATGAGATGGAACATGTAATAATGATAATACTCAGACAGGGTCTACTAGACTGATTGGTTGACTATATATCTACTAGATTACTACTGACGAGTGACCTAGCTGTTTAATATATGCATGTGCATACATTGCATATGTACCGGTAAATGGAAAACATTGAAAAGTTTGGTCAAATTGCTGGGAAATAAACACTGTCTAAGCTTCCTCAAATTATAATAAATTTAAGGTCTCTCATCACTTGACACAGCCCATATAATGAACAATTATTCCCCGAAGTGGAGGTGAGTAGTGGTGGATATTTACCGAGCTGCGAGTCCTCGAACGGCAAGGTAAATATTCACCACTACTCTGACACCGACACTGAGGGAGATAATTGTTTTAGTATTTACCAAATCAGTTGGATAAAAAAATGACACTTTATTAAACAAATAAATTCGGAGACTGTAGCGAAACGAGGCGCCATTTTGAATCTCGTCCCAAAACAGTGAATAGCCAAGGATATTCCGAGTTACGGGAACCAATCAAAACGCGCCAAAATTGCTATCCACTGATTTGGTAAATACTAATTGATAATAATGAGATATCATATCAATCAGCAGCTAGAATACTATAAACTTACCAGCCTTTTTGTTACAGTAAGTTCATTTCCTTTTAAATTCAGTTCTTGTTGAATTGCCTTTAACTTCTCATCTACTTGTTTTATCTGAGAATCAACACATTGTTTGTATGTATAGACCCTTTTAATAAATCTCACAATGCATGATTTTCCGCGCTTGACTTATTCTTTTGAATTCTATTCAAAATATACAAAGACTGAAAACAATGAAAGAAAATTAATGGCATTAAAAAGAATAAATTTGACATCAAGCAAGGAAAATCATGCATTGTGGGATTTATTAAAAGGGTCTATACTTTAACCCATTCGCTCCTGAGCTATTTTGAGTTTTTTAGCGATTTTCTGGACCTAATCACGTCGTAGGAAATTTCGATTCCATATAAGGGGTTTCCATGGAAATCTTGACAGTTCTGAATGCCCGTGGGCTCGCGTGTTCATGTGTGCTGTCTTTCTTCATGGGAGCTCGTAGGGGCTAGTAGTGTTCACTACTCGAAGAGGCCAATTTTGCATTTTTAGAGTGTTTATAGCCATTATTCACCACAGAAGCTCCCAGGACAGCATCATTAAGCTTGACTGGTGTGGTAGAGACCATTCTGCTGAAAGAACCCAGCAGCGAGAAACGATTTTCACGAAGACATGTCGGCTCTGTCATTACGAAATTCAAAATGGCGGACTCAACTGTGAAATCGTCTCTCTGGTTGTTCTGTGGTGGATTCCAGGACCTACAAAGGCATTTTTGGCGACTTTGGACTTGTAAAGAATGCAACTGGTGCAATATTTTGCCTATAAGACCGAGTGGCTCAACACTCTATAAATTCTAAAAAACACAAAGGCGGGATGCTTTCTGTCGAAAATTCCCGGATGTTCCCGGCATCCTTTTTGGGCATGCAGAAGGTAAACACGTGTAAGCGAAAGTGGTCCTAAGGAAATGGCTATTGTTCGGCGAGATAGGAAGAGAGAGGGAAAAATTCACGAATATATCAAGAAGAGAGATGGAAGTTTGCTGAGAAAGTGGCGTTTTGTTTCGCAAGGATGTATTTTGGAAGAAAATCCAAGTCAAATGTCGTTCATTTTCGAGGTGTAAAATTGCGTCAAAAACACGCATTTTTGATTTTTATGGCAAACAAATTGAACTAATGCCCAGAAATCAGACCTGTAAGTCAGTTTACTTGAGGTGAAAATATGAAGAGTAATTATCTAGTTGTCACTAATAACTGGCCATGAGATCGATGTTACGAAAATTCAGAAAGTTAGAATTTTTCAAAGCAGTATCGATGTTTACGGCCGGTTTCGGCCGGTGTAGGAGTCAATGGGTTAAGTTATTATCATTATTAGTATTCAGTAATAGTATTCAGTAGTATACACAGTACTGCAGCTCAAAAGTAACTTATCAGGCTCTCGTGATACGAGTTTATCATATCGAGATACAATTAAACACGTATCGCAAGACGATAAACTTGTTTTGCGAGAAACGATACAAGACCTGGCAAGTTACTTTTGAGCTGTACAATACAATCATGAATGTAAATGTGTGTTCACCTTTATACATATTAAGTCTTACCTTTTCCGCTTCTTTAGAAGTTCCAGCATTTAATGACTTTTTACAAAGCTCAAGTTGTGCTGGAAATTGAAATTGTTAAAACCTTCAACATGTCATGATGTGTCATATTACTGTATAAAATTAATGTACTAAGTATAATAAATGGTGACAATAATTCAATTACAGTATTATAATTATTAATATTAATAATTTAACAAAACCTACCAGCTTCTGAGTGTTTTTCTTGATATAAAATAACATACTGCTCTTTGGATTGTTCAACTATCTTTGACAACTGTTCATTTTGCTATAAAACAGAGCATTAATCGGGTTCATTTATATAATGGTAAGTTTTTCAGTTGCTATGAAATCTGCTAGCAATTCTAAATATTTAAAAAAGATAAACTGTACATGTACATTTGTATACACAGTCTGTACATACAGTTTCAAAACAAAACAAAACATAATGAAAAGAACAGATAAAAAATGTAAGTACCGAGCTCTCTAGTGAAGCTTCTTCCAGGTCTTTTTTTATTTCCTCCATTACATTCTCTTCCTCTTCTTCCATTGCGTCGTCGCCATCGTCTTGCATTGAAGAAGAATTCCCTTCAGTGCTCTTTGACTGCAATTAGATTTTATTAAAGAATGTTCTTGATACTTGTAAACATGGCTTTTTAATATATAACTTTATTTAATTACGTCTCAAAATCTTCTAGCTCAGCACAAGTGCCTTGCTAATCAGGGAGACTATAATTTAAACAATTATCAATGGATTAACAATTTATAAGTAGAAAAATAGTACTAGAGAATTATTTATATATGTAAATAATCAGTAACTAGTAAAAGTATAAATAATTTATATGCATAGTAATATTGATTGTACATATGTAGTTCTGAAACCCTTATGTTGCAGTGTTGAATTATCGTTGTTGGTTTCCTTGGGATTTTCATCCTGCATATTTATTTGTCCTGTCTGTGGACGACGTTTTGACAAAACTTGGTTTGTCCTCTTCAGGTCTTGTGTTCGTTGAATGCCTCTTCTAAGAATGGTTTCCAAAAGTCAATCTCTGCATGGATGTCAAGAGGTAATAATAATAATAATAATAATATTTAATCTTTAAGGAGGAAGCGCCCATCACATAACGTGGTTTTCAGGGAGGTCCTCAGGTGTTCAAGTTTTGTCAAACGTCGTCCACAGACATGACAAATAAATTTGCAGGATGAAAATCCCAAGTAAACCAACAATGATTATAATAATATTACTATATACAATATAATCTTATGATAATTGTACATGATATTTCTTATAATTTTTTAATATAAATAGCGGCTGAGATATGCATGGCCAGTTGAATATATAATTTCCCCACACAAATCACTGTAATTTCGGCCTGGATCATATGACTGTATGGCATTCTAAATGGAATTATTAAAATGTACTACATATGCAGTAAACTTTGATACTTGTACACATGTAATCATTAGTCTATAATTTAGTATTAATATTCAGTGTACTCACACGAATAAGCCGTTGAACCAGGCTGATCATGAATGCATTGATCTCCTGGAAAGCCATGACTAGACTTATTGGGTCTGCTTCATATTTGGTCTGAATGAAATGATCATGACAATAATTGTAGGTTTTTCACGTTGGGCAAAAAAGGACCCGAAATCGACATCAGTCATTAAACTTCTACAGTTTTAATCCAATCAAAATGAAACTTGGCAACATAACAGTACAGTGTGTTGCCCTAAATCCGGCCGCTTTTTGCATTAATCGCTGTATCTTACTTTAGAAAAATAGTAGCGGTCTAAAAAAATCAGTCAAAGGCTAGATTTCTCTTTCACCTACCTTGTCACAAATTGACATTTGTTTCACTTCAACATTGAGCTTGCTATATCCAAAAATATTGATCCAAGTAGATGCCCTAAGTTCGGCCAGGTTGCCCTAAATTCCGGCCATAAATAAGCAGGAATTGCTCGGTAAGTTTTACATTATCTTCCATCGTTTTACCTAATTTTTTTCCGCATTGCTATAATAAAGGACTTTTTAAGTCATTCTACATGAAAAGATTGTAAAGATAAATTGTAAAAAGACCGAAAAAAGACCCTCCTCTACTTCATTGGGAACCGCACCCGCAATGACATCTGGGGTGCTTACCATTTACCCGGAAAAACTGGAAATTCCGCTTTGAAAATCAAATTGTATGTGTATTTCCGATCGGAAAGTTCGAATTCCGGAAAACTCGGGCTTCCGTTTCAGCATAGTTAATAACTATGGTTTCAGGTAAATCGGTCACTTTTCCCGCTCTGTTTTGTATGTGATTTGTGGCCGGATTTAGGCATACCTACCAAAATATGCACGTAATTTCACCTGACCAGAACTTCCGTTTATTTAAGCCGTTCATGATTGTTTTTCTTTGTGTCCAAAGCTACTGATTAACGTCGTATTTCTGCCAAATATAATCTGTTTACGTATCATAACTTACGAGGAAATGTTTGAAGAGTTGCCCGCATGACTTCGGATGCACGAAAACATGAAAATTACTGAAGCGATTGTTTTACCTACTTTCAAAACACATTTGAATTCCCGCCTAAAAAGCAGTCAGGAATCCCACAACAGCAGTTAATAAACCTAAACTCACCAATAATTCATACGATTATCTTGTTTGTCATTTTTTTTAATATACGAGAAATCACAGCGCTTTAAAGTTAAAATGGCCGGATTAGGGTACGGCCGGTATTTAGGGCAACACACTGTACATGGCAAGGCAATAAATTGTATCTTTTTTGTTTTTCAATTTTAATGTTTTTTGGCGGGAAAATGACATCATGAACAAACCCACAAATTTTGAAATTCACAACTATACTAATTTGATCATCGCATTCGAAAGAACATGTAAAATGAGAGATATAACTGAAACAATATCTCAGTTATCGCTATTCTATCCAAAGAAAAAATCTGCCATTTTGTGCTATTTTTAGTAACAAAATGGCGGAAATTGAAAGATCAAAAATTCATATCTTTGGATAGAATAGCGATAACTGAGATATTGTTTCAGTTATATCTCTCATTTTACATTTTCTTTCGAATGAGATGATCAAATTAGTATAGTTGTGAATTTCAAAATTTGTGGGTTTGTTCATGACGTCATTTTCCCGCCAAAAAAACATTAAAATTAAAAAACAAAAAAGATACGATTTGTTGCCTTGCCATGTACTGTCATGTTGCCAAGTTTCATTTTGATTGGAATAAAACTGTAGAAGTTTAATGACTGATGCCGATTTCAGGCCCTTTTTTGCCCAACGTGTTACCTCTCCTTATCTTTCTCTCTCTCAGAATTATCTACTTCACCTTCATATCACATACACTATATGTACATATCAAGGGCTTGTACATATCCATGTACATGAACGTAATACGTACGTACATATACATGTATGTTACATGTACATATCAATGTAATATCTAGACTAGCTCAATTGTACATTTGAAAAATATGAAATGCATGAGCCTATATAATTTACACTACTTTAATTCAAAATAACTGACCACCATCCGGTTGGCTCAGTTGGTTGAGTACCGGTCTATTGTGTGGGAGGTCCGTGGTTTGCGTCCCGGCCGGACCAAAATATATGAACATTTAAAAAAAACATTGACAGAACTTAAATGCAAGCTGGTATAGTATGTACATACCAGTAATTGCCGAGCAGTCACCAGTCCTTGAAAGTTCAAAGGTGCTACAGGCTGCAACTGGTGATGGAAGGGCAAATTATTGAGAATACATGTATGTATACATAATGTAAGTGTCTGTATAATTTACATATATAATTAGATTAATTAACCAAGTGCACCACAGTAGATAATATAATTATAACATTATTTTCTTCTTTATCAAACTAAGGACTTTGAAAGCAGTTAGTTATAAATTCAAAAAATGATTCCACATCAAGCTTTGCTACATGTAGCTTTAATAACAAACTGACCCTTTGGTGTCCAATTATTTAACCAGGTTAATAATAATAATAATAATAATAATAATAATAATAATAATAATAATAATAATAATAATAATAATAATAATAATAATAATTTAATAATAATATTTAATAGGTTCATGCAATTTACCCGAGTATTGATTTCTTCCATCAATGCTTTTGCTTTCGCATGGTGTTCCTCATTGTTGCGGTGCAATGGAATATGAACCCTTTGATATCAAGACAAGATGATTATAAAATAAAGGCAAATAAATTATTTACATTGAAGTTCAGAAAGAATCAAAACTCTTTTAAAATAAACCATCAAAGCTTCAGAGTTCAACTGGCTGCCGGCAATAGCTTTTACCACCTCAATTTGCCAGCGATTTTGTTATCTAAAAAATTGGAAAACGAAAATATCCTCGACAACTACGATTAATTAGAATGGTATATCAATACTGGAGCACAGATTGTGTAAAACAATGAAGACAAAAATTCAAAAGAAATACAAAGATAACCTATGGCTTTGTGTTTATGATTGTATCATCAATCCGCCATATTGGTCAAGTCAAAATTCCCCAGGATAGGGGTCACTGATCACTCACTCACAATCCCCCCTGCCCTTCCCCACGAAAGGAAAGGGAAGGGATCACAGGAAGTACATGTAGTGTCTGATTAAGAATTTATCAGATTCCACTGTGTTGGTATTTTTCTTTGGACACTCCCTTCCTGTAGCCCCTCCGATGGGGATTTTTGGCTTGTTACCATGAACTAGCTACTCAGCCAATATTGGCAGATCGATCATAAAAACCTAGAAAAATACTGGGACTCACTCACAATCTACAAGATTGCCTCACTTTCATGCACCGCAAACACTAATGAAACACTAATGCTTTTTTTTTAATCAGTATAGTTTCAACCACGTGAATTTATTTTTAATACCGAGCTTTCGGACAATGTGTCCATCTTCAGGGCTGGTGAAAATGATTACATCATGCTTTGTTGTCTTTCTTCAAATGCACCAAACATCCTAAATTTGGAACTTTTCTCTTCCCCTACTGTCTCACCTTCTTGCACAGTGCAATATATAATGCAGCATGCATATGCATCAATAAGATCTACAGTCATACATGTGTATATAGTCACAAATGGATTCTATAATAATTATTAATAATAATTCTAAACTATACAATTTCATATCAACTAATAGTTATAGAAACAACTAGTTATAAAAACATGAAAAGTTCAGCAACTGAGAACACAAAAATATAGAAGATCAAATCATATCATGTATGTGCTTGCTGGTGCAATTAAGTAGTGTGGGGGGGGGGGGGGGGGGGGTACATGTACTACCATATAAAAGTGGTGGGATCATGCATACAGGAGCGAAAATAAAAGTTTGGTACCGCTTAATAGGGTGTTGAAACCTAAAATAACCACCGTTAGAGTTATTAATTAAATTTGTCAAGAAATTACGTTACGTCATTCTATCCCCCCCCCCCCCACCTTATTCCCCCCCCCCCCACCCTGCTACCCCCCCCCCACCTTATTCCCCCCCCCCCCCACCTGCTATCCCCCCCCCCCCCCCCTCCACCCTGCTATCCCCCCCGCTACCCCCCAACCTCTTCAATCTCGCCCAGATTCAGTGGTTGCCAAAAAGCAAAAGTGATTCCAAGTGACATTTACCATGTTTGACTTTGAATCCACTCTATAAGTTGTGTATACGCTGTAGTTAGCTCGAGTGAGTCAGGATACTTCGCATGTAGTTCTTGCATGATCTGTGTTTGCTCGGGGATTCCGAGTTCCTGTAGCTGTTCAATCAGTGACATCTTTATCAGATTTGTATCGTAAATTTCTAACAAAAGGAGCTGAAGCTTCTACAAATTCAGGTTCCGCAGAAAATACACTGTCTTCTCCTCCTGTAAAACATATGACGATTGATTAGTGGAGCGAAAAGTTCCAAGAAAACAGCTGAAAGTGAAAATTTCTGCGAACATCCGCCATTTCTTGGAATCGACACGAGCATTACGGCCTAGTTTTCGGAACTTATTCGTTGTCCAATCAGAATTGCTTATTTGTGGCTAAAGTAATTCCGAACATCATCCGAACATCAATCGTGTCAACATTGTCATCCGATGCTCATCCGATGAGGAGCCGATATGTAAAATTCCTTGCCGGGCATACTTAGGTCATTTTTGTCCGATTCTCAGAAACTGTATTTGTATTTGAACTTCCGGTTCCAGATTGCGTAACGTGCAGTGGATAAGCAATAATAAAATGAAATAACAAATTTTGCGTTAATTCATTCATTCGTTCTCTCTCTTTGATTGAATTTCTCTCTTTCCTTCTGTTTAAAAGGTTGTGCAATATTTTGTTGATAAAACCTTATATATGGTCTCTTGATAAAACTTATTTAACCAATATATAGCCCGGGTATATACATTTATAACCCATCGATAAATTTTCGCGCGCGCCCATTGGTTTAAACGGGCCAAAAGAAGCAAATCCTAGAATTTTCTATATCTTGGCATGGTGATACATTACGGTATGGAGTTTCAAAAATGCAATAAAAAGAGGGGATCACCGTGCTCATTTTTGCGCTACACTGCTTTGAAATTATGGTATTTTAGGTCTTTCAGTCGAGTCTCGCGTGACATCGGGATCGGGTAAATAATTTTCCACAACTTAAAAGACAAACTATTAATAATGAACTAGTGTGTTTACTATAGCTTTTGTATCTCTAGCCTACCGTCTGATAGTAAGAAAATGCTCGAATTTTGCATAGTTGTCGAAAAATAGAACAAAAAACACAAATGTTCGAAGAACCGAGAGGGTCTAAAAAGTCGATACTCCGTATGCTTTCATTCAATTTTTTTTATGTTTGAAAGTTATTGAATAAAAAATGGGGGTCACCGTGCTCGTTTTCGATTTATTTTGAGAAAACTTCAGTTAAGGTGCGGTAATACGGGCAACAAAATCGTGCAACTTGTCGCGCAACATTGTTGCGTTGCAAGTTGCAGAGCAATGTTTCTCGTATTACCACCGTTCGCACAACTTGTCGCGCAACACATTTTCGTGTTGCAGGTTGCAAAACTTTGTTGCGCAAAGTAGAAGCTCTTTCTACTTCATGCAACAAAGTTTTGTAACCTGCAACAAATGACCGAAAATTTAATTTGTTGCGCGACAAGTTGCACGAACGATGGTAATACGAGAAACATTGCTTTGCAACTTGCAACGCAACAATCTGAAAATGTTGCGCGACAAGTTGCACGATTTTGTTGCCCGTATTACCGCACCTTTACACTTGAAATATTGAACGATTTCCAATGGTCTCCAATGTGCGCGAGCTTGCGCGAGCTTCAGAATCGTGCGCAATAGAGAATGCGCACTTAATTCTCTCAACTTTTGGACATCTATAACACTTTGGAGAAAAATGAAATTATCTGAACTTTTTTAAGACTGTAATGTATTTTTAATAGGTAAATTAGCTTGTACAACATACATGTGGTGTACTTGTTCCTTTTGGGGGATTTTAACGTCGATACGGCAGCTATTTGAGGTATTTTTATAATTTTTCGATCCTTGAACTACAAACAAACGTCAAAATCGGCGCCCAAAAAGTCACTCAAATAAAACCCAAAATATCAAGAAAACCACTCAAAAAGCTTCAAAAACTATCAATCTTTTATTTTCGAATACGTTTTTAGAAGTTTACACATGAAAAGATCTCAAACGGAACGGATATTTGAACTCGATCGAAACTGACTTGTTTTCTTCATCCGTCATTTTGTTTCGGTTTCTTCAACATTGAAGTCGACGTAGAAAATTTATCGAAGGGTTATAAAATAAATAAACACCTTTCTGGCTTACTGGTATATTGGCTGATAATGTCCTTGGCTGAAAGATGGTCCTCAAAATATCACAGTTGGCCTCGAAGCTTCGCTTCTCGGCCAACTGTTCATTTTTCGGACCATCTCTCAGCCGCGGACATTATCAGCCGATATACCAGCCGCATTATTATTATTAAACATTTTACTCACAATCTCGCATCTGATTGGCTGAGAGCATGCAGTTAATTCTCGATAGCATGTGAACTTGACAGGATAAATCAAGCCATATGACCGCGTAAGCCTGGGTACGAAGAAGCGAGAAATAATAAAAGTCCACCGTGGACTTTTATTATTATCGATGTTTTCAATCGGTTTCCATCGACCTTAATCATGTTTGTTCAAGCGTCTAATGGATCACTAGTAATAATTCAAAGCATGTTCTTCATTTTCAACAATTCCTAGTGGAGATTATTTCATCTTAGAACTGACTTTGAAGCCGTTGAAAAAAGTGTCGAACAGCCGTTGAGAGGCAGGCCGCCATCATCCTCGAGTGAAGAAAACCGAATTGTAAACCGGCAATTCTGGTCGATTGCGAAGGAATCTTGATCATCAATCGTAGGTGCAGTACTGTTCATGACTTTTGAAGAGAAAAACTCACGTAGAACTACTTGTAAACTCGGTGAGCTTCCCACCATCTACTTATGTGTTGGGCTTCCTGTGTTTTATTTGATCGGCCGTTGGAAAATGATATCGCCGTGAATTCACATCTAGAATTCAATCCTTTTGATATATTGAAGTTCTAAATTGCTTTCTAAATAAAGATTAGTATCTGCATGAGTCCTGTAGGTCATTTATTTAGCGATTAGAACGGTTTTAGGGGGGTTTTGTAACTCGCTACCGGGCAAGGTAGGCTTCTCAACAATCTCGTCCCCAGAGCCTGCGTTACTTTCGACCAGCGGCGAAGAACGTAGGCTCTGGCATAATCCATTTTTTGGGAACAGGATTTCTTTTAGGTAAAACGTTGTTTTTCTTCAAGACGTGGTTGAATGTGAGGTGACTCTTGAATCGAGTTAGAGCCAAGCTTTTCTTTTCGTATTTTCTCGCAACACCAACCGTTTCTCTGCCATAAATATTTCTTATAATGATATATATCTTGAATATATATATCTTGAACAGGATTTCTTGTTCTTCCGGTTTTAGAGCGCATGCGCAAGTTAGCTGGGCAGTTGGTTGTCGATTCAGTTTCAGTGGAATCCTTCGAAAGGTTTCATTAGGGAATAGAGTACGCTTTAAAAGCACTTGGTAAAGAAGATATAACAGTGAAAGAAGCGCAGTATCTGAAGTCTTTATTAAAAGCAGTGGTTTTACAGCAGAAGGATACGCGAACAGTTCTTCCTACGGGTTTATATAATTATTTGAATCTATCATCTTCATCTTCTCTGGTTATTGTTGTCTCTCCTTCAAATGTATTTCTTTTGCCGAATCTTTCGCCTTCGTAAGCACCTCGATTGGCACCGCCTTTCAGTTGCTAGCCTAAAGAATATTAGATTTACGATCGACATATTATGTTCTTTGAATAACCATCACTCTTAACTTCGTGTAAATTTTGAGCTTCACTTGAAAACTTTTCAAGACACGAGATTGAACCGAGTGTTATTGTTTTGATTTTAATGCGCATGCGTGAGGCTTGACACTGCTACTTGGACGAAAATCGATCGAAATTTAATTTAGCTGAAACTTCATTGAATAATTCTTCAAGGGTCTAATAATAACTAGTTAAAATCTTTTTTCGATATTCCAGAGAGAAGTACTATATTTTTATGAATCTTTAGAGGTGTCAGTGACGTCATCTACTCAACCCAACATTCGATCAGCTCCATACATTTCTTTGTATTTTGTGAGTCAAAATATCTCAATGTTTTGTTCAGATAACAGCTCTGCATTGAACAAAACTGGTGAGACAATCAATCCTAAGCACAAATAATGTAAGAAAACTCCTTCACCCAAACGTTTAGGTTCATAGAAATAAAATAATTCAAGAAACTAAACACAAAGAAATGTATGGAGCAAAGCTGTGTTGATTGTTAGGGTTGAGTAGATGACCTCACTGACACTTCTAAAGATTCATAAAAATGTAATACTTCCCATAGGAATTTTGAGAAAACACATTAACCAGTAATTGTATGGCTCTTTGAGATTATTTCAGTGAAGTTTCAGCTAAATTAAATTTCGATCAATTTTCGTCCAAGTAGCACTTTAAGGCCTGGGTATTTTTCTCTTCCAAAATGGCCGCCACAAATCAATAGGGGGTGGTCTATATTCTCATCTTTGTAAACTATTGTTTTGATATTTTGGCAGATGTGATGAGGTCGCAAGGCTAACACTTTCTGATAACAGTTTCCATGGAAACATGTAATCTGACCTTTGAACCCTTATTGTAAGAAAATTTGATAAAGCCTCTGGGAGATAGGTAGACTCTTTAAACATTGCGGGTATCTTTGCGTAATTGTATCAGGGTTAGTGTATACATTATCGATCCAACTGGAATGGGCGGAACTTTTAAGGGAAAGGCTAATTAAGGTAAATGTGAAATTTGATATCCTGAATTTTCTAAGAAATTAACTTACTTTTCCAAGATATCTAGTTGGACTGAAAAACAACATGACAACATGCTTTACTTCCACCCTTTTACTCTCTTACATTTGTACTCTTTACTGCTCTCCCGAAGCATTATATCATATTTTCTTGCAATTGAGGTCAACTGTCACAGGACGTGTCACCATGGCAACAGTATAAGCCAAAATGTAGAATAGGAAAGTTTATATTAGATGTAGTGAACTCGATGCTATTGGGTACAACCAACCAAAGTTAGACTACTGTTCACCTTGAAAGAGCGTGATCAGCCTTGACCCAGGCCTTAATATGCCTGAGTATCCTGTCAAGTTCATTCAAGGCGGGATTCAATGTCATAAAGAGCAGTAGGTTTGCAGTGTCAATGCAGGCCATGGCAGCATTTATTGACCTGATTATAATTGTGTTCTCACTTATACAAAATGTTTAATAAAACAATTGCTTATTATTATGTAGGCTGTTGGCTTGCGGCCATCTTTTTACATCCAAAACGCGGAATAATTCTTCCTTTTAGAGCGGAGAGGAACGGATCAGGGAGGAGGGAGAAATGGCTCAAAATATAGTGGGAGGAGGGAGAAACAACCGAAAAAAATAGGGAGGAGGGAGAAAAATGGCCTAAACTTATAGAGGGAGGAGTTCAAAACAACCGAAACAAACAGGTAGGAGGGAAGAAAATTTTATTATCAGTGGCGGATCCACCTTTGTGAACTGGCGATCATGTTTATTTACGTTGAGTAGAATGAAATTGAAATAATGCCGGTTTATAGTGTTTCTGGAACCCCCTTTTTAAAATCATGGAACTGCCACTGCCCACTGATCATGCCACATCTTAATTTTAAAAGGTCAAAAAGGCGTGCGCAGAATTGATTAACTTTGATTCATTAGAGAGTTGCTCGTCGTTTATGACCCCCTTTTTTAACTTGTATTACTAAATGTCTTTCATAATTCGAAATAAAAAATATATTGTTTACAATGGGAAAATGCAGAAATTTTTACATTACATTTATAAATTCATTATTGCCCGCCAAAAGACATTTTAACCGGAAAGGGATGTTACTATAAATAATAACATCCCTTTCCGGTTCACATATCTCTTGCCTCTCTAGCTTTGCAATGTGAAATTTTGTTTGTTTCGATAACAGTTATTTGTTCATGTTGAATATCGGAAAAATGTTGAAAAAATTATTTAGACAAGTTGCATAAATGTTTTTACCCTATCAAGTGACAAAAAACCTCCCTCAGTAGGAAAAGTTAATTAACGATGGACCCTTATTTCATCCAGTTTTCTCTTCATTCTCTCTTTTAAATTTATTTATTCTTTCATCCATTTTGTTTCTTTCTCTCTTCTTTCTTTCATTTTTTAGCAACGGATTATCGTTGTTCCTTCCTTCATCTCCTTTCCCTTCCTTTCTTTCTTTCTCTCTTTCGTTTGCTTTCAATTTAGACTGTGTTTAAGATTTCCACTCTCCCCTCCCTATGCGTGATTTAATGAGATCGTGATTGGCTGTTCGTGATGACGTACCGATCTCTCGGCGCCCGGAGTAAAGTTAGCTCGAAGGTTGGTAATATGGCGAAGTAATGGCGTTTTCCGCCCAGCCGGACCATGGGCAAAATGATCGAAAACAGAGGGGTTTCTCAAGTATAGTTAAAATTTCGAGCAAAGAAAGAACTAAGGTTTGTCCAGGAATCTTTAGATAGCTCTTTCTGTGAATATTCGCTTTGCCATAATGTTATTTTTGCACATTAGTTGCAAGGGTCCAAACTTAGTGAATGCTCTCAGAGTAGACATAAAGTAAATGTAACTCAAAAAAATTCTCTCTTATAACTGAGAAAGCGATGTTTCTTAATACTACTTGGGTTATGGTATGCACTGAGGTTTTTCCATGCTAATGACTATGTATTCGTATGTCGTAGTTTGTCCCAAATCCTGCTGCAAAACCCTTCGTGCCGAGTTCTAACTTCGACAAGTTAACTCGCTCTAACAAGACATGGTCTTCGGCTAACAGGAGGCAGAACTCGCTGTTAAAGGTAAAGATGTTGTTAGGTCGATGGCCTTGTATTACGAACTTCTTTTCATTCGACTTAAATGCTATGTCAAAAGGCAGAAGGTTTTTTTCTGGATGTTAAAAAAAAACACAAAGCAATTTGCATTGCGCTGTTTGCTCGAAGACGATCAAAGAGTTGTGAGTCGATCATAAGTGAGCATAGCCGATTGCTGACGCTTTGTTTGCCAGAAAATGGAAAGTTTTTTGATATATCACCATCGCTGTATTTCTTTTAATCGGTTGTCTAATAATGTTTTAAGTTTGAAGCTAAAAAGGCTTAGTTTCCTCTGGGGTTTTTTTTTTTTTTTTTTTTTTTGCTTCACTAATAAGTTAAAGTAAAATGAGTAGTTAAATAATTTTGGGAAAGATTTCCTCAAAGTTTCTAAGTTCCCATCAAGTAGTACATACTATTAAATATCATCTACAGAAATTTGATTTCAAAAACAATTCTGTCTTTTTATTTTCAATGTTTGTTTGCACAAGTTTTATTTGCCCTCAAAGTAAATAAAACGGAGCTTGAAGATTTAGTTTCTTGTTGTATGGAATATCCCTCATTCGAATTTCCTCAATGGCAACATGAATTTTTGTACTAAATTTAGAATTATTTGTACATAGAATCGATCATAACCTTATCAAGTTATATTTGTCTCACAGTCTATAGTTCTGAATAATACACACCAATCTTAGATTATAGTATGATCAAGCTAAAAATCTTGTTTTGCAAAAAATAAAATTACACAAACTGTACAGTTTGTCCTTTCACAATCCAGAAAATAAATTACCTGACCAAAGTCATTATTTGTTTTAAATGTTCTTTTGTTATTGTTTCATTAAAAATCCCACTTTGATGGAAATCGTAGTTATAGCTTTTGAAATTGATGTTTTTTGGTTACATACTGTTAATTACAATACAATGTATTCATACATGTCTCCCATGGCAACCATTTGACCTTAGTTATTTCTCAGCTGCTTTGATTATGGATCTCTAAAATCAATTGTGTGTCCAGTACTCTGATGAGCTATTAAACTGTACAAGGAACTTTTAGATCCATTTATAGATGCTCAAAGATGTTCACTGGCCATTTGTTCTTCAGAATTGATACTTTCAGTCTTTGCCATATCAGATTTATATTGCATTTGAATGATCATTCCACAAGCTGCCCTTATTTACAGTTGTTTGACATTCATAATATGTACAATATTAACATTATGTTAATACGTTAAAGTGATAATATAAAGTATTTGTTACTAAGCATAGTAACAGCAGCAGCTTTATGATACATGTATGATACATACTGACAACAATACTTGGTTGCCTATTGACTAATGATTCATTTGACATTGTAATTCACAGTACGAACGCTGTAAAAATGATTGCAACAAATCCACAAATTTGTCTGCCACTACAAATCCAAGTACTTTGATATTGTCAAATCAGAATGGCCCCTTACCATCTACTCATCCTCATTCTCTTAGTAATGGAGTTAATATGGACAATTCTCACCTTCTTGCACAATCCCAACCTGGGAAGCATATCGCTCTTGACTTGCTTTCCAAAGTCCTGGATGATGAAACCATCTTTAATTTTACAAGTATTGATGAATCATCTAGCCCAGTGACTGAACCTTGTTCCTCTGCACCTGGATTTTTCCCTTCTCAAGAGTAAGTGTACTTCTAATTAACATTAATTAGTATCATTTTAGACTTGAATATAGAGCTTCGTGCATTGTGATTGGTCGATTGTGAGATGATAATCACTGGTCGAAAGCGGAAGTAAAATCACCAACGCAGAAGTACTCATAACACAGGTTTTTTTAATCCTGAATTTCGTCTTTTCTCTGATATTCAAGTCTAAAATTATACTAAAACAATAATTATTCACCTCAGGCTCATGGCTCATGGTGAATATTCACCTCGACCTCGTCTAATATTCACCGATAATTGCTTTGCCTTCGGCGAATGATTGTTAATTATTCCCAGAAGTGGAGGTGAGTAATAAGCAATTATTGAATGAGGCTGAGTAGGATATGAAGAGTTATGCAGACCAAGGTGGTGGTTAACAGTCCCCGAGGTCTGCATAGTTCTTCATATCATGCGATAGCCGAATCCAGGAATTGTTTTATTATTCATTCAAAATATATAACATAAAAACATGATTAAACTGATTTTTCTTCATTGAATTATAATAATAATAATTTATAACTTAAGGTATCAGGGTACCCCAAAAAACCTTTCAAACCACTGGTTTTGATTTTTTTTGATAATCATATCAAATTGAATATTATCTACCATCTCCAAAAAACAGAATCTAAAAATATTTTTTTCCTAAAAAGTTAGAACCAAAAAACGAATTTTGGATTTCATTTGATGCAAAAAGATGTTGACAAGCAAGCTGTCAACAGCACTCACACAACAGACTTCCCACAAAGATTCAGATGCGAAGAAAGTATCCAAAAATCATAACTGCTCATTCAAAACATCCTTGAATAACGATGCTAAACCACACACGGTCAAAGTGCTCGTATTTTTTGCCAACAGTAACTTTGTTTTCCTGCCTCATGTTACAAATGCTACGTACTGTAAGGCGATCTTCTTATTAATGCCATTCATATGTCATCAGGTATTGGATCACATATTTGTGGTGGATTATCCACGCTTGTGTAAACAAAGGCGCCACTTGACTTGAAAACTTTTTTGCCTTTTATTTCGGAAACAAAATAGCCATGAATCAAGCGCACATTTTGAGTTCCCGGTCAAAGGGATTTTATCCGATTTAGCTGAAATTTGGTAGACACTTTGTCAGATAAATATTCTTCAAAAATGTTTCTCCGAATTTTAATATTCAATTTCCTTCGAAAGTTATAACTTGTTTTGTAAAGTGTTTTCCAGTTTTCGCAGAACTCTAAGTTTAGGACCGTAAAAAAACACAATGGGTTAATTTATCAATAAATGGAGACACAATTTTTGTAAGCTATATCTCATGAGCTTATAAAGGTATTAGTCGAGGATTTCCGATAAATTTCGGCTGTATGGGACCTCGGTGATTATAGTGATGTGAAAATCTGAACTTTTTTACCTATTTCAAATATACTGTTTTTGTTCTAAAACTTAATTGTTTTATTGAATTCTGCATTTATTCAGCTTTCAGAAAATGTATACTTTATAGAGGTTTTAGCGTAACGAGTACGTGCTAGAGCGTGTTGCGTGCACGATGGTCGTTTGGGGTTCCCTGATACCTTAAGATGGTGTTTACAAGTACAAGTAGAGTACAGCCAAAATCATTGTAGGATGACGTCTGGTCATGGAGAATCGACCAGGGGTCAGCCAATCAGAAATGAGTATATATATTTTGAATGAATAATATTTTCCGATGTACCCACTACTCACTGACACTGGGGGGATTAATTGTTTTAGTATATACCACACAAGTGAATAGCCAGCCAATTATATATAATTTATTTTCAAGAAGAAAGAAACACACTCGCGAAATGCGAAGCCAGAGATAAGGAGAGAAGAAAATAAAAACATAAATATACCAATATTCGGCATCGGCAAATAATTAATCTGCGAGACACTGACAAATCACGATATTTTGCGATAACCGAGTTCAATAATTGTTTTATCATTCAACTCATTTCTATCAATAAGGAATTTATTGAATATAAACATCAAGAAAAAATATTGTAAAACGAGCTGCCATGTTTACACTGTGAATGATTAATTAAGTGCGCATGCTCAGACCGTTATTTGCAGCGAACATTGCTTAATCTTCACTGCACATGCTCAGACCGTTATTTGTACGCAGTTATTTGCAGGTCTTTCAGCCAATCAGAACTGCGGATAGAAATGAGTCGAATGATAACAAATATTGTCATTGCAAGAAGTTGAGCTTTTGAGGGGTCAGGAAATAAAACCCTTGACAGGATTAGTGTGAAATGTACACACTTTCATATTCAAATAAATCAGTTAATTTAAATATTATACTGTAGAAACTCCCCTATGGGATATTGTACATGTATACAGGTTTACTGTCAAACCGGATGTTTTCTTCCCCACGACATTCCAACATTGTGTCACAATATTGCAATGTTGATTGGTAGATTGCTCTGAGCAAGTTGGAACCGTCGCGACGAAGTTGCTAATTAGTCGTGCCGTTCAGTTGCTAATTGTAGATGTTGTAGTTCAATATGGATTCTGGTACAATTTGTTTTGAACTGGTACAATTTGTTTTGAACTGGTACAATTTGTTTTGAACTGGTACAATTTGTTTTGAACTGGTACAATCTGGCATTCTTACAGGCGCTTTCACATATCTTTTGACGATCGGATTCCGAAGTTTGTTCCGAAGTTGCGAAGTTCGCCGGCGAACTTCAAACATTCGTTACGAAGTTCGAAATGAACTTGGCAAGTTCAAAACAAACTTCGGAACTTTGTTGGCGGCAAAGTTCGTTATCAGTTCGAAGTTGAGTTCTTTGATGATCTCAGACAATCATGAATTGTTTTTCTAGACAAGGAAAATGGCTTCCTAAGTACGTGCGTGAAAGAATATCGATCGTTGGTTAGAAGGCCAAAGTCGAGCACAGATCGGTAAATCTTTAAACATTTCAAAGCAAACTGTTTCCAATATCATCAACAACTTTGTTAGGAGAGGAAATTTAGAGGCGCAACATGGAGGAAATACTCGTAGGACAGCAAGAACGGATGATATTTGTTTTCATATCGAATACCATAAATAGATAAGCCCCAGCTCCAGCATTCGAAATTCAAAAACTCTATCGTTGTATCGTTGAAAATAACGTTTGTCTACCGCAAAATGTTCCATCTGAATCATCGATTACCCGTTGTCTACGAAAAGATCTAGGACTCGCTCGCTCATTTTACCCGTTGTCTACGAAAAGATCTAGGATATTCGCCCATTTTGAGTCACGCTTCAACGAACTTTACTGTCAACAAAGTTCCAGGGCTTCTAACCAACGATCGATATTCTTTCACGCACGTACTTAGGAAGCCCTTTTCTTGTCTAGAAAAACAATTCATGATTGTCTGAGATCATCAAAGAACTCAACTTCGAACTGATAACGAACTTTGCCGCCAACAAAGTTCCGAAGTTTGTTTTGAACTTGCCAAGTTCATTTCGAACTTCGTAACGAATGTTTGAAGTTCGCCGGCGAACTTCGCAACTTCGGAACAAACTTCGGAATCCGATCGTCAAAAGATATGTGAAAGCGCCTGTAAAAGGGATTTTATTTTGGGGACTCATTAAAAAAACAGGGGCTTGGATTTTTTTAGGGGGTTCTCAAAAGAACTAGACGACTTCCTGGCACCCACCCCTCTCTTCATTCTCTCCCTACCTACCCCTCCTTTCCTTTCCTGTCTGCCTACATTAATTCTGTCTATCTGTCTATTTAATACCATATTAACATATTTTTTTCAATTTTTGTCTTACCTTGTCTGGACTCGAACTCCGAACTCTGACTGTAGACCAGCGTTGACCAGCGCATTAACCAACTATGCCATCGAGGATTTCGATGTCGGTTTAGCATCACATTTACATTTTGTTTTTCATTTTCTATTACGTCATTATGTCATTTAAATTCACGCATGCGCGCTAGATCAAAACGTGGACTTAGCAAAATGGCGGATCACGAACCATGGGTTGATCGTGAGGCTTTCTAACGAGAAATAACAACCTGAAACAGGAAACTAAAAGTAAACATTCGCTTGTGATTTTCGTACTTGAAGACACATTTTATGAAAAGGCAAAGAAATTCCTAAACCGTCAAAGCGTACCTGTCTTGTTCTATAGTGGCGCCTGGTTCAATTCAAGGACCGGGCGCGAGTTGAGTTGTGAGCCGGTTCGTTCTCTCCCTTGCTTCGATGAATTTTCTCCCGGTACTCCGGTTTTCCTCCCTCGGTAAAAACGAACTAGTGAGATGAGTGTTGGGTGTACAGAATATATAATGTAGTAAGAAGTGAGTGTGAGAGTCTTGTCCCCACTAGCCATACTGATATCAACACTTGACACGTTAAACATGATATTTATTTATTTATTTTACTAGTAGCTGTATTCACATCGAGTGCCTGTATTGCTCTCTAGTAGAACGAAGTAGGTTTTATTCACGTCAACGTGTCAACGCTTCCCTGTCTTGCTCTCTAGTAGAACGAAGCAGCTTGTATTCACGTCAACACGTACTCGAACGTACATATGTACCTGTCTTGCTCTAGTAGAACGAAGCAGATTGTATTCATTCCTACCAAGTCTACCCCAATACTAACCCTAAACCTAACCCCAAGGTACTTGATTACTATATAGCAATAAAATACAAAGTCTTCCCTATCCCTAACCCTAAACCTAACCCCAAGGTACAAGGCTTCATGATTTTAATAAAATACAAAATCTTCCCCAATACTTAAACCCTAAACCTAACCCCAAGGTACTTCATGATTATAATAAAATACAAAGTCTTCCCCAATACTAACCCTAACCCCAAGGTACTTCATGATTATAATAAAATACAAAGTCTTCCCCAATACTAACCCTAAACCTAACCCCAAGGTACTTCATGTTGTACCAGTTCAAAACAAATTGTACCAGTTCAAAACAAATTGTACCGGTTCAAAACAAATTGTACCGGTACAAAACCAAATTGTACCAGAATCCATATTGAACTACAACATAGACATTGTTGATCACCAACTCAAGCTCAAAGTTTCGCAAAGATGGCTCTATATATGATCTTCAAACTCAAAGAACTTCCCGGCGTAGCAAGAAGAGAAAAGGTGATCGCTTTGTGTCAGTCATTCGCAAGTAGAAATTGCCCAGCGAATAAATATCTTGAAAAGAACCGTCTCGAACATCGTTGATCGATTCCTACAAACTGGATCTCTTCTTCCAGGAAAACCAGGATGGAAAGAACGCACTGTTTCAACTCCTAACATCGTAGAGTTTATCGAGTATTGCAAAACTTCAAAGCCAAGTAAGAAATCAAACAAGCTCTTGTTGATAATGGTATTTGCGGCCTTCCCGCCTCTTGAACGATATCAGCGATATATTGATAAAAGATCTCAGTTGACTTTTATACTTGGGAAAAAATAACTGTTCGCCCAGAAGAACCACAAACTGACGTAAATATGTTTAACACACTACAATACATAAATTCATGGCTACAGTTGATCCAGCGAAAGTACATTTTTTTGACGAAGTGTCAGTTTCAAGTACAACGCCAATTCGAACTTACGGGCACAGTAAGAAAGGTCAACTAGCTATTGAAGTATTCTAACGGTTAAACCGAAACTACACAATAAACCTCACCAGTTCGTGAATAGCAGTATCAACAAAAAAAACTTGCATAACGCTCATCTAGATATTGTACCAGAACTTGGAACATTTTGGAACTGAGTGTGAAGTTGTGAACTAAACGGCGCGACTAATTAGCAACTTCATCTCGATGGTTCCAACTTGCTCAGAGCAATCTACCAATCAACATTGCAATATTGTGATGCAATGTTGGAATGTCGTGGGGAAGAGAACATCCGGTTTGACAATAATGATCAACAATAAGTTGTTTGAGACAACAAAACTGCCCTAAATTATGTGTGTAGAATTGAGACTCTAAAACTATGTGAAGAGCACCATTAATATTCTCTTGTTTGAATGTTATACACCAAGACAGTCTCTACTAGTTGAACCACTAGTTTGACCTACATTTTGTGATGTAATAGTCTATTCGAGTGGTTTTTATGGTACAAACAGGTATCCATTTCTCTGAAATACAGGAATTTGACACCAGCATTTGTGTCAACTATCAATCTAATGGTTTGTATTTATTTGTTAGATTTGATGGTACAGCACATTCCTGGCCACTTTCATCAACAAACAACCATTCTCATTCAGCCCCAACAGTTAGTATTCCAAACTTTACCACAAACGTTGGATCATTGTCTCGTCAAAACATCTGGTCCAATGAACCCTGTATTTCAGGTGTGACTCCTCCACTTTCTCCACTGGACACCTCATCTGATCCTTCCAGCTTCAATGGATATTCATCAAATGAAATGCCCAGTTTTCCAAAGCCAATGAGACCTAACTCTTTACCAGACTGTGACAGGTTCTCTCCTTTAGTCAATGGGTTCATTGATGACCAATCTCCATACCCTTCTCCTACAGGACACTCCTACAGTTCTTCTAATGCGTCACCACACCAATCCTTTCTTCCTATTCAAGAGCCTTATTGCAACGGTAGAAGCCAACAGTCATGTGAATCTGGCTATGCAAGTAATTCTACTAGTAATTCATATTATGGCTCTCAAATATCTCCTTCAAATGTTCATGGCTATGTTCCTTCATCACCAGAAGTACAAGGCTTTATCCTACCTTTATCAGCCCCTGGAAGCTTGTACAATAGCTCACCTAGCTTGTCTCCATCATCTCCACCATTAGGACAACTGGATCGAAAGCATACAGAGTCTGAGCAGATCAACATAAAATCAAGACTGAATTTCTTCAGAGATAAAGGTTACCAAAGTCCCTCATATAAAGAACAAAGAGAAAATGGATATGTTCTTTATGGTTCTCTGCCACGTACTAAAAGCCCCTTCTCAAGTGAACTGCACATGCGTTTAGATGAATGTTATGAACAATTAAGATGTTTGGAAAGGGAGCGTAAGAAGGTAATGTAACACACAAATCTTATGCTTTTAATATTTGCACTTACAGTGTGGACACTCGAACCATGAACACTTTAAGTTTTTTTCGAACTTTTTTTTCCGAACTTTCTATTGCCTCACAGCCTCTCAAATGGAGCATTGAGTTTATAACCGTTATCATTGAAGTGAGACCTTCAAAACAGCTTGTCAGGTTTGAAAATAGCTGGATGTCAATCAAACAACATGGGCATGTCCAGACTTTAGCCAATCATAGCAAAGCTAATTTGATTGACAGCTGTCTAGACTAGTTTGCTTGAAAGAGTTGTAGTTTTCTGGGTCGCACTTCAACGATAATGGTTGTAAATACACTTAGTGATCAAAAAAGATCATTTTTCTGATCAATTTGCTCAATCGATAATTTATATATTTGTGTTAGAGAAAAAACCTAAGTGTTCACGGTTCGAGTGTCCATACTGTAACAGTGTACTTATTACAGTTTTTTTATTTCTTTAGTTTTTAGTTATGTACAGTATGTTTTCAATTTTGCCATTTCCAAATTACCGTAATATTTTTGTTTTGGAAAATCAGGCTGAAACAGAGATCTCACATCTTTGGTCAAGTCGGAAGCTCTCAAGTCCTGGAAACTGTGTGAATTTCAGATTACCACCTAACCCATCTCGCGTTGATAAGATGGTTATTGATCAGCTAAGGGAACATGCAAAGGTAGAGTCCAGTTCCTTATAGTGCTTACAATGTACATGTACAATGTATATTCCCCTTTCATGAATTGGAGGGGGCTAAACCCTATTATTTTAAAGTGAAACACTATAAGGATTATCTTTCTCCTCTTGTAAGCAACTTCCTCCCGTAAACAACCAAGTGAACATTGCCATTGAATGCTTACAAGAAGTTGCAATGTAACAATTTCATATTATTTACAACTGCAATAGTTGAAAAGTGGTTTGTCAATGTTATCTCAGCAACATACTTGTAGGTGTGGGATCTGCATGTAACTGATTGTCATTAGTTTCCAAAAATCTTACATCTTTTTGTTGATTTAATTTGTTTTTTTGATTCTTAGGTTGAAGCTCTAGTAAGCAGAATAGAACGTATACGTCATTCTCCCCTTCATCAAAGCATCAGTGAAAGTGTTGAACAGTGGCAACAAACTATCAAGGAATTACAGGCAAAACGAAGAGAAGAAATGGGCAGTTGCAGTATTGCAGGGCGTAGCAGGCTAGGCCCTGGTAATAGGTTCTACGATAGTTCAGGTAATTTACCATGCAAAGAATATGTTGTTGTGCTTAATATGTTGTGTAAAATGGTCACTGGTATACACCTTATGCAATACTCGATTTCTTGAATTTGCATAAATTTGCAAAAACTGGAAGAATAACGAGTTAAGTAAAGGTAAAATAATAGATTGAAAGATCATCCACAGTTTAGTAATTACCCCAAAAGTGCATTAATAAAAATGAAACTATCATAAAGTAGTAAGCGTTTGAAAGGTGCAAAATACATGGAAACGAGGCATTTAGGGCCAAAGTCCCGTTTCTGGCACAAATCTTTGTAATTTCAAGTCACTATATCTTTTCAAGATTTCGTAGTACAGCCCTAAAATTTGGTGTGTTCATTTTTGATAATACTCTCTTCAAAGAAATTGTCAGATATTGCTGTAACATATTCCCAATAACAAAGTGAATGAGATTTTACGCTTCTACCATTTATGTGATTTTGACTAGTAACAATAGAAAAGACTTTGAGGTCTACTGATTTAGAAAAAAATTGAGACTCTGAGACGATGAAAACACTGAAAAAGCAAGACTGCGAGTCCCTTGTATTTGAGGTTAAAGAACTGCGAGGGACCATGCCATTTGCCACCCCTAACAATTCTTTTGTTTTTATCTTAGATGTCCAAGCTTTAGTGGCAGCAGTCAGAGATGTTTGTTTGCAGACAAGGACCATGAGGACAACTGTTTGGTGTGCTGTTCATCTTGTCACGTGTGAAAACATTCCTAAGGTTGAGAGTTTTCCTGAAAGTAAGAGTTTGTCAACTTCTGAAATGAATGTGGGAACAGGAGAGGTGTCTTGATTAAATATGGATCATAATGGTGATAATAGAGTATGGAAATCATACATATACCTCAAGCAAAACGTCAATGGTGTAAATCCACAGTACAATATTACCAATGCAGCATCAGAAGGGATATCAATAATTAGTCATGATATCTGTATACAAGCACATGTAAAGCCAATTTAAAAGTGATGATAATGGAATCCTTTGGTGAGATGTTCTAACAGCAAAGATAAACAAACTTGCTTGAAGTGATTGCTGCATGATCATTGTTAATTCTACCTCACTGGATAAGACGTATCCACATGGTATCACATGGTTGAAGAAGAGAATGGTAGTAGTCTGTAACCAGGTCTGGTTGAGTGAAATAGATACAATTTTGAAATAATGGGGCCATTATAATGACCAAGAGAGTATATGATCAATTCAGCATGACTCAACAGCTCTATAAACAATTTGGATCTTTGTTAAAAACAGTTGTTTGACTTAAAAAGCTTTGTTGCTCTTCGACATGACAAGGCACACAAGAATCAGTTCTTTGTTTACGGTGCCTCAACACTAATTAGGCATTGCCCTATTTAATGATTAGGTATTTAATTTTCCTTTACAATTATTTCACAATAATAATGTTTGTTCAATAATTGAACAAATAAACTGTTATTATTATCAATTATAATACCAATTTCTATCTGGTTCCTGTGGGTAAAGCAACATTACTACAAATGAAGAACATGACAGTACTTTTAAGTGTTAATAATCTAATATATTGATCATGGCCAACAGCTCTGAATACACAGTATGTTAATTTAGAAAAAAAAGCAATATTGGGTGTTTAACTTGCTAATATGCAAGATACAGATTGCATTTTCCTACTTTTATCATTAAAACCTTTATTCAGCAAAATGAACATTTCGGACAATTACAAACAAAGCTTTTTTAAAGTACCATATATGAAATCACAGTGAGAAAGGGAAATAAATTGACCTTGGGAAACCAAGGAAATGTACAATGATGTTTGTGTGTTGAATCACTAATCTTCACCCTGTATGTGACACTGCCGTTATTTGGTCATGATTTTGCTCTCTACCCCTAATACTTCTGTCATGAATAGGCGACTTGCGCTAAGAGGTCACCGCAACCCGGTTGGCTCAGTTGGTTGAGTACCGGTCTATTGTGTGGGAGGTTCAGCTCAAGCATGTTAAGGCAGGGTCTTTTTACACTTTCTATGTTTTCAAATATCTTCTTCCAGTTTAAACCTACTAATTTGAAGTTTGGTCCTAAAGTGACATTTAGGTTGCTTGACATTTTCAGTTTGACATTTTTGACATTCCATGGTCACGTGACCTATTGACAGAGGAAATATAGATTTGGAATGGGGTGATGGTTGTGATTTATTTCTGAAATCTTTTGGTGTAATATTGTTGCATTTAAGGTGCATAACAAGGTTCCGTTTGGAATGGATGTTTTTCCTATTTTGTTAACGAGATAATCCACAAAACAGGTCACGTGACTAAGTTCATTATTTCTGTTATTATAATTTTATCGTTAATTAAAAACTATAGTCATGCGTTCCAAACAGATTCTCATTTATCTCTTTGGACTTAACTGTTTCACATAAAAATGTTTTGAAAATACAAAACAACCATCACCCCGTTTGCAAATATCTGTTTTCATAGCCTTAAGGTCACGTGACTACCGAAAGTCAACACTACCTAGCTCAAAATATTAAGAAACGTAAATGATACTTGAGGAACAAAAATCAACTGCATACGTTTAAATTGGAAGCAGATATAACAGAAAATGTGATTTTCGAAGGATCGGAAAAAGACCCTGCCTTAACATGCTTGAGAGGGTTCAAGTCCTGGCCGGACCATTACATCTACAAAAAATAGGCAGTCAAAGACTGCATGTGGCTACTGTATATAAACCAAAAAAATTGTAGTCTATAACTACATGTAGGTACTGTGGTTTTGAAATGTACAAGCAATGTGTGCAAAAGTGAAAAGAAAAAATAATATGCAATATATGTATGTAATATGTAGTTGGATTGATTCCTAGATGTTTGAACTAGTGGTTTTAATTAACCCGTGAAACAAAGTGTACTAATTAGAGGTGTAATAGTCATATAAACACAATAGAAAACAAAAGAATTAGAGTGAAGTAGTGCTAAATACGGGTTTATGAAAACCACTCTATCTGCTGGAACTTGTTCTTTGGTTCTATATAATGCTAATTTAATTAAGAAATGTATTTTAATACAAAGTTTAAACGAAAACAATTGTGTACAACTAATTGAACAACAACAGTTTTTAATAACAATCACTATCAACAGCATTGATCATTAGTAATAGACTACTTTAGCTTGTATGCAAATTGCCCATTTCAGATCATGTGATGTAAACATTGATATTCTCTGGAGAATTAGTCCTTTCAATATAAACGAATAAATTTCAGAAATATAAAGGAACAATTCTCTAGAGAATATCAGTGAACATTTACATCACATCATTGATCTGAAATGGGCAATTTGCATACAAGCTAAAGAGGTCTATTGATTATAAGATTGTTGAACTCAACTTTGATGAAGTGGTGTTTATTTATTTATTTGACTTCGCCTAAATATATGAATACTTTGAGTATAATGCACCTATCAATGTTAAGCCCAAGGGGGGTGGCCCGGGGGGGGGACTCTCCATAACAGTAGACGGGGGTGATCGTCGGCAAAATCAATTTTAACCCTAAGGGATAGCACATTGGGTGTGGTCAACAGCAAATTTACCCCTAAGAGATAGCACATTGGGTGTGGTCGAAGAAATTTTTAACCTAAGAGATAGCAATAAAACAAACACATTTTCAGTTTTCCTGAATTTTATTACGGTCCTTAAGACACCGCCATCGAGCGCATCTCTTTTCTGGTGACTGTTGATAGTGCTGTCAGCCAGTCTTCAAGTCCGGCTTTTTTTGGATAGCATGATCCCTAAGGGATAGCAGACTCTTTGAACACCCCTAAGGGATAGCAGATGGTAGAATTTTATACCCTAAGGGATAGGACGATCACCCCCGTCTACTGTTATGGAGAGTCCCCCCCCCGGGGGGGGTGGGCCCCCGGGACAAGATGGGGACTTTGATTTAAAATCGATTTTCTGTATCAAAGTAGCCGTACCACAGGACAAAATTTAAAAGCAAACTTCCCCACCCTGGGATCGTGAGTCAAATCATCAAAACATGGAAGAGTTCCACTGTTAAGAAAACTTTATTAAAACTTAACCCTGCTTCAGCAAGTAAACAGCCACTTGTTTGGAATACATGTATGAATTAGTCCAACACAACAACATGATGCCAAGATTATCATCCTTCACATGTTATCCAGGAAACCGGTAGAACAGAATTCTTCATTTGAATCTTTTTCCTTTCTTTCGCCACTGTGTTTCACTCTTTGTTTGCATTTCTCGTCTTTCTTTAATAAAGGCCCATCATAGACCATTATGCTTTGCGCGCTTCGAATCCACCCGCATTTGTCGCAGTTGAAAATTATAATTTTACAATCTTGTTTAATCGAACAAAGTAATTGGCGATCATTCTAGTTTTTGTTTATCTTACTTAATATTTATTTATTTTTGTGACTCCAAGACCGATTCAAAACAAAACAAATGCCCACAAAGCATAATGGTCTGTGATGAGAACTACTACCAACATTCCACACACTCTAAATACAGCCACTTGTTTGGAATACATGTATGATCCAACACAACTGACATGGTGCCAAGATGCACCGAGGTCCCCCCCTCGGGCTTAACATTGATAGGTGCATAATAAATAGTATATGTAATTTGAAGATAAGTTTACACTCTAATATACTATGATTTTATGCTATTTTGCATCAGAAACCAGACACATCTCTCGCGTGTAAAGATTTTTTCAAGTTTCACAACTCTGTTTGTGTATTGGGCTTCCTGTGTCTTATTTGATCGTACAGTATATATGGCCGTAAATCACTTCTAGAATCCTGTCCTTTCGATATCTTGAATTTCTAAAACTGCTTTCAAAATAAAGATGAATATCTACTTGAGTGCTGTATGTGATTTATTTGGCGATTAGAACGGCTTTTAGTGAGTTTTGGGACAAAGAGTAACGAGCTGAGAGCCGTGTTTGTTTGTGTCTCGTATGGTTCGTCTCGTAAGCTTATATTGTTCCTCGAAGAGAATTACTTGAACCTACTGAATAAAGGCAGTTTACATGGAGCCATTGGAGGTGCTCGACTACACAAACTAGTCGATCGTCATGCCGTGGACTGATGGAGCGATCTTAAGCCTATATGTAAGCTTAAACTTAAAAGGACGGGCAACAAACACGATCGATCGCCACTGAAAAACTTGAAAACATCTTTATGAACAAACACATGACGCTTTACACGAGAGATGTGTCTTGTTCCAAAATAACATAGAATACCGGGTAGTAGAGTACAGTGTGTAAACTTACCCTTCGCTAGCAAAGCATGAAGCGAAAAGCACATATTTTGAACGTTATCCAATCGATAAAATGTCGACAACCAAGAACACTCAAGAACATAGCTCAAGAACATAAGAACTTTTCCAAATCGATAAAATGTCGACAACAGACGAATAAACTATCGGGTACATCGTCGCGACATCGTGGCTGAACTAGTTCCGAACACTATCCGAAGATTAGGGTTACTTACGGACATACGGACTTACTTACACACTCGATGACATAGTGGCTACTCTCTTCTAAGAAGAGGAGTAGCCACAAAAATGGTTAGACCTTCGCATGGTCAATGGCGGTCCCGTCTCTCCACATTCCATTACATTGCACCGGAGGGACGTAAAAGAACCCACACCACTGTTTGACTAAGAGGACCTACATTGTACTACCCAGCATCGAGGTCAGCTTGGCAGTGATGTCTGTATAAAATAGTGAATGAGACCTTGTACACTATAGTACAGCTAGTGACCCAATGGACTTTGCCAAGTGCTGGACATCTGTAGGTCGCATGACCCTAACTCTCGTAAATGGAACAGCAGTGTCGAAATAAACTCCAGAAATGAAAAGAGCAGCTCTAAATTAGTAAAAGGGCAAAGCTTCAGTTTCACTTCAATGAACACCAAAAATATACAAACCATGTTTTTGACCAACAATTGGAGGCTGCGTGAATTGTGAAATTCATAAAAATTCAAGCATGATGCGTGAATTTATGTTTCAACATGATCTTTCCTTTTGACCGACTGTGATTCGTGATTTACCACTGTTATGCTCTGTGAAACATAATTGACCGGACAAAACTATGATTTCCTTGTTATCCGTGATGCGTGAATTTACAAAAAAATGGCCTGTGAAGCATGATCATGACCCCCCTTACTACCCTGTAATAATAGTCATTTTTTAGCCCAAATTTCTATGTAAATATATTCAGATGTGCACTGCTCAATAGTCCAGCAGTTTCCAATCATGAGTGTTTGTTAGTGACTTTGAGACTATAGACTATAGGCTGTTGTGCCGGAGATAAATCTGATGAATTAGGTGTATACATGTAAAGCAGATTCCAATATGTGTCAGGCAGAGGTATTATTGTTGAATTTATTGCCCTCATGCACTTTTGCTGTTTGACAGACATTTTATAGCACCTCTCACTTGTTGGCTGGGTGTGTAATATGATGCAATATTGACTTTTATATTTGAGACACAAATTTGATTTTGGCTTAAAGATGGGACTGTAAGTCAGCCGATTTAAAGAAAACAACCGTGACAGTAATGTCATCTCTCCACATCCTGCGATATTGTTCAGGCACAAGCAGCATCTGAGCAACAAAGTGATGATCATTTCCACCAATTGCACTTCTTATTAAATGGGTTGCAGCATTGTTCTCAATAACTTCTCCCTTGTTTTTATTTCTTGAGTTGAAGAATTGTCCCACTAAACTGACAGCCTGTTCATTAGTTAAAGAGTCCCAAAGTCCATCTGAAGCGAGGATCACAAACTTATCTTGGCCCTGAAGCTGATGCTTTGTGATGACAGGTTTTGCAGTGAGATAAGGTGGCGATCTGTACAAATTTGGAGGGACGATTGGACCTCCATAGACTTGAGTTAGTATGTGAGAATGGGTTACTCTGTCCCATTTATATTGGATGTCCCCAAAGGCACGCAATGGCTGTAACTGTCCAAGAAGCCTTTCATTTCTGATCACTGTTCCTTCCTCTCCTGGATGCTCAGATAATATCCTCTTCAGTTCAGACTCATTTTTGGCATTTTGATCTGCTGTTAGTGCTGTTGCAGCCCATGATCCGTCTGGTTTTTGACTCCCAAGAACTACACGGCAATCACCTGCAAAAACAACAATCAAGCTGATGTTTATTCAGACCAAAGCAGGCATTATTACTCGTGCCCAGGCCTAAGGCCGGGCACGAGTCTAAAATTCCTGCTCGTATTTTGTTTGTTTGTTGGTTCACTTCTCGAATTTGCAGAAGGAGACAACGAGTCTGACCACGAGAGAGATTACAAATCACAAACCAATCAGGAAGCGCCGGAGGTCAAGGGGCAAGTTCAGCTGTCAACTTTACTCACAGATCTCAAGTAGATTGCACGATCTAAGCCTACGAGCATGAATGTAGGTAGCAAGTAGTAGATAAAAGAATAATACACTATATATGTATGTAAATGTAATTTAGTTCGATTAAAACTGTTCAAGGTTTTAGAACTTTCCGAGATTTTTCCCAAAAATCTAAGTAGTGTTTTTTCGATTTTGCTAGCACTCTTAACCGTCTTTTTGGTTAAAACCAGCCGTTTATACAAATTCTGTGTGCCGGGCGATTCCAAATTCTGTATGTTCTACTGAGTCACCCAATAAGTAACCAAACACTGATTTGATCACTATAATCGTTATCTCAGATCTAAACATTGAGAAACATCAACTATGATGACTAAGCACAATCTGCAGTCGCATAAATATGCGTCTTTCATGTTGCAGTGCATCTCAGTACTCAATCGCACCAGGGCATGAGTGAACGCTTGTAAAGCGTCTAGTTGTATTGTCAGTTACCATGTTGAAATAAAGTTAATTGATTGAATGATTGAGTTATATGTAAATTTATATGGGAGGTTTTATGGAATCTTTTTCTGACGTCAAAATGATCACGAGTGGCCGTCAAACTGTCATTTTACTTGTTCAAAACTTCAATTTTAGATCGGTGAAGTCTAAATATCTGTCAAATATAAGTTACTTATAAACAAACAAACAAATGTCATCTAGTTGCTTGAAGAAAAACTAACAGACTTTGAAAGTTAGGCTCGAACATTTTGTAGATCTTGATGGCCACTTACGTCACACGTAAAACCTCCCATAAAGAGATACTAGACAAGTATGTACAAGAAATTTTAGTCCCACCCCTAAAGAGTACATTTCAAAAATGTACAATTTAGTTATGTAACAAGGTTAGAATACAGCGTACCAGTATTAGCTACATATATGTCTTGTTCTTCAATATAAGCAGAAACAGCACAAGCTCCTGTGGCACCAACAACAAACGAATCATCCAGGACTTTCAGTGGGATTGCCTCGGCAGATATATCGTCATCTAGTTGTGTATATGCAAGCGTCAAAGCCTCGTCCACCGGCAACTTGTCAGTTTTCAATTGTTCCTTCAAACTTTGTAACAAGTATTTCGGTCCTGTATGAAATATTTCTTGCTTCTTATGAAGAGTAAAGGCCGTAGTCAGACCAGAGGACTCTTCAGTATTCACCGTGCTTGCATTGTTGTAAAAGCTTGATACCAGAGCCTCTTTTAGGATTTCTTTTTCTGATCTGCGAAGTTCTGATTTCCGGAGTAATGCAAGTGCAATGTAAATTGGAAGTCTAGTTTTTACAGATTCTGCACACTGCCAACCACCGTGACCATCAAGAATACTGAAGAGTGCACCATTGGTGTTAAGAATACGACATTCTGTATTACGATCTTCCATGGGATTGTTGGATGGTAAATTGTTCGTGTCATAAAAAGATACGATTCCACAATTTACATCGACACGTTTCTCGTACCTCCTTATAATCATACTCGCTTCGTTGGGACTCAAAGGTGGATTCTCAGGGTTTTTACCACCCTGTAAGAAATCGTGTATGAGCTTTTTAAGAAGCCCTTTAACACCGTACGACGTGCCGGCAATTTCTTTATCTTCGACATCTGAGGCGTAAAGTTGGAAAACTTGACTGAAACCCAACGTGTACAATGAGCCGACAAATGCAGCCGCAACACCAGCGACAGGCCATTTCCAACGGCTAAGGACTCCAATCACTTCTCCTCGATTCATGATTGTTAAGGAAGGGAGGGAAATGCTCTTTGTTGAAAGCATACGTTAGTTCTTTGCCGAAACGTGCACTCATCCACCACTCATCCCATGCATCGCCATCTTTGCTTTCTTGCTATTACATCACAAATCTAATCGATCGATATTTTATCGGAATATCATCGAAAGAGATTCGTCTCAATATCGTTTAGGGCTCGGTTTGAGTTCGGTGGTTAACATCGGAGTTCGCATCGGAATATCATATCCAGTCCCCCTCTGGCCGGGGATATTCAATCAGTTGATGGAGCAATGTCTACGTCTAGGGTTGTACACGTATTTTCTATAATTCCAGGCCTTATCAAAGAACTTTCTAAAAAATGTCCAAAGGTTAGCTTTCAAGAAATTGCTGTTCCAAAAACACAAGAATTCGATGACAAGGGTAAGTGCCTAGAATGCTAGATTATAAATTATAACTAGTATGGAGTGCTGCCTTTTTGGTGAGATTAAGAACAGTTAACGTCAGTAGGGAGCTGTTTTGTCTGAGATGATTTTGCATATGGATTTAGTCGTTCCTCTTTTTTACTGAAGGGTTTGTCCTCTTGTGGCTGGAAGGGATACAAGCTAGACGCTCTATTATCGCGTAGCCCCTTCAGTAGTAGCCTCCTTTGCAGCCGTTCTTTGTTTCGGGATCCCTGGCTGCAAAGGAGGCTACTTCAGTAGTGACCTTGCAATGATAGAGACATTTATTGTCCAAGCACAGGTAGCCCAAGCTGTGTGACTTGTGGCGAGATTTACAAGGTAACTCTCTCAAAATCGATCGGAATGGCTCCAAACCTCACACAATTCCAAAGGACAACACAATAAACAAGTAGGACTACTTTGAGGGTTTGTAGAATTTTATTTAGACGGTTTTCAAAGTTCGCTGTGAAGCTCCATACATTTAGTGTAAATCTCGCCACAAGTCCACAGCTTGGGCTACCTGTGGTCCAAGGTGTTAAAAAAGGTCTCTATCATTGCAAGGTCACCGTTGGTCTTGCTTCAATGCAAAGGCATGGCTACATTGTACCTTTCAAGATGGCACCGGAACAATAAAAAGCAGTATTGTTGTGGAAATTTACAAATTTAAAACATAATTTCCAGTCGACAATACCAGCTCAGAATGGGTATAAATGGCAAATGTTAGTAAAATTGAAACATCCTTAGATTTTAGGCGACTATTTCATAAAATAGTGCTTACCATCTGGTAAAACCTTGAACAGATTTTTAAATTGCAGCGTGACTCAGTAGAGCATGCATGCATAAATTAGATCGATTTTCTATGGCATGTATGAAGTAGATTTTCCCTTCTATATTGACGATATTCGAGCACGAAAGTGTAAATATAGCCAAGAACTAAAGTTCAATAGTTGATGTTAAATATCTGTCGGTGATAAACATAGTGGCAAATTCCTTGCAAAAACTATTTCAAAGATGAATGAAAATCAACTGTAGCTTTCACAAACTCAGCAATAAAACGAACAATATAAACTTACGATAAATGGGATAAAGACTAGTATAGCCGGGAGTATTGCCGGGAGTATCTTGGCTGCTATGCCACCAGCCTGTGAAGGTCAGCCGCTTTTTGGCACTCGTGGCCACAAACAGGTTTATAGACCCTAGAATCTAACCTGTTGAACTCTTCGTAAGAGTAGGGGATTGTTACCAGGTTCAACAGCCTGCTTCAAATAGGAGACATAGCACACTAACATACTAACTCCTCTGACATGATGTATACATTTAACATTTCCATAAATGAGTGTATAGACTGCAAAACAGCTAGTCTGGTCCTTTACACAAACAAAACGTCTCTAAGAAGAGAGTTCACAAGAGTAAAGCAAGATAAGAAAGGTGGAACTTCTCACTCCAACTTTGACTCTCTTCTTCGTTCAGTTTTGTAAAAAAGTAAGACGCTTGAGGGCCATGCACTGTGTCATCAGTACAATTGCTTTTAAATTGCAACTGTTGACTGTGTTACCCTCTCAAAATAAAGATTATTATTATTATTATTATTATTATTATTATTATTATTATTATTATTATTATTATTATTATTATATATAGCGAAGAAACAATGGACATGCATGTTGGAATGAAATCTAGAAAAAATTAAAGTGCAACTAACCCCTATGAGATTGTTTTAAAAATATATTCAATATATATATATGCTGAATAGTTGGTGGGTTCAGTATTTTGTGATTTGAACCTTGCGTTTATGAGTTATAGAGGTTTGAAATCTCAATATGCAAATTTGATGACGTCTACTAAGGAATTTGCCATAACTTATTTGGACTTTTTCAAGAATAACAAATTTTTTTAAATGGTCAAAGAAGTTATAAAATCATTTATAAAGACTGTGAAAAGATTCTGTAAGTTTTCAAATGCCAATAATCAGCACAAGGGTTTTTTTGTATAATAAATGATTCCTTAGTAGACGTCATCAAATTTGCATATTGAGATTTCAAACCTCGATAACTCATAAACGCAAGGTTCAAATCACAAAATACTGAACCCACCAACTATTCAGCATATATATTGAATATATTTTTAAAACAATCTCATAGGGGTTAGTTGCACTTTAAATTAAACAAGACGCTCAATGAGCGTTCACTCGGGCATTGTGAAAAGGAAAATGTCAGTTGTTCGAGGAAGTACTTGAAAATGAATGCCAGTTGGTTGAAGAACAAGGACAATGTCAGCTGCGCGAGGAGAGACCTGACAATGACTGACAGTTGCGTGACGAGGGAGACTATGTATATACATGTATGTGTCGAGTTCATTTGATTTGCCTTTGAGTTCATTTGATTACCTTTTGACTTTGAGTTCAATTGATTTGATTTTGATGAGTTTGTGTAAAGGCCCCCTCTCTAGCTTCAGATCCCGAAACGTCGAGTTTGGAATCGAGTTCGGGTTCGAGTTACGGTTCGAACGTCGAATAAAACAAGGACATCTTCTTCAATACAATATAATTTCTCTGACGTCATGACAATCAGTGACAGTTGAGTGACGAGGGAGACTATTAGTCCGGTGAGTACGAACATGATACGTCTTGAGGTTGCATAGGTCAGATGGTTCCGATAACGGCCTCGCGTTTGTTTAAAAAAAAAAATATTTTAAGCGAGCTTCTAGTCCTTTTACCACTTCTAGTCATTGAACGATGAACTAGAATCCTGACCTTTTAATAGCTTGAAGATCTACAGCTGCTTTCAAAACTAAGATTCATAATCTACTTGAGTCCTGTGTCTCCTTTATCTTTTCAAATCTGCGGAGTAATCTTGAAACTCCGGATACGATTAAATACGTCGCATACTCGTCATTTTGAAGCCGAACAAAACTACTACTACTACTACTACTACCGAAATCCGCATTTTCTAACTCGGGCGGCCTGCGGCCTGGGCCCGAGTAATTAATGAAAAGAGCCCCTAAGGGACTAAAGTAAATGATGCAATCAAGTAAAAAGTTTAGTATGGATAGAATCAGTTGTAAGTCCTTAATAAAAAGCATTTCATATATTAAACAATCAACAGTGCATTTCTTATTATTACAGTTTAAAGGGGGACTAGAACAAAGATTGTTCAAAATTTAATTTAGCCAAAACTCCATAGAAAAAATCTTCAAGGGTCTTATAATCATGTATAGTTTTAAATTGTTTTCTTAATATTGGAAAGGGATCGAAGTACTGTATTTTTATGAATCTTTTACTTTAGAGGTGTCAGTGACGTCATTTACTCAACCCAAACAATCAGCTCCATACATTTCTTTGTATTTTAATTGAGATCAAAATATCTGAATGGTTTGTTCAGATAACAGCTCTGCATTGAAGGAAGCTGGCCAAACAATCAATCCTAAGCACAAACAATGTAAGAAAACTCCTGCACACAAACGTTTAGATTCATAGAAATATAATAATTCAAGACATTAAACATGAACAAATGTATGGAGCGAAGCCATGTTGATTGTTTGGGTTGAGTAAGTGATGTCACTAACACCTCTAAGGATTCATAAAAATGTATTACTTCCCATTGAAATGTCTGAGAAAAAAACGAATCAGTGATTATATGGGTCTATTTCAGTGAAGTTTCAGCTGAATTAAATTTTGAGCAATTTACGTCCTAGTCTCCCTTTAAGAATTATGCATCTACCTTTTCATTTTCAGTTTGGAACCAACTTCATGCTGCAGAAATACTAATCACAGATCCAGAAGTGGGTACTTATATTCACAAACTCCATACTAATCTCAAATGGCTCCAGCTGACTTGGGCAGGAGTAGACACCATTGTACCACATTTTAAAGATCTCCCACCTCCGCCATATTTTATCACACGTTTTGGCGGTGTCTTTGGGCAAAGCATGGCAGAGTATGTTTTGGGATATATTATTGCAATTGAGAAAAGTTCTAGAGTATTGTGGAAAAGACAAGACAATCATATATGGTAAATAACAACGAGCACATTACCTATTTATGCATTTACATATTATAATAATAATAATAATAATAATAATATCATCATGATTGGAAAAACTTATCATCATCATCATCAACTGTTTATAAGCCTCAATCATAAATTTACCACTGACCCATATTTAATTTTATTATATAGTCAAGTCAATCTGCTCGCTCTAATTGACTGTAAACTGTGCTGTATCAGAGAACGGAGCATGGCTGTTTTGTTTGTATAGGAAAAAGACCAAAATTCTGAAGAAAACAAACCCAGCACACGCTCAATGGCATAACTGGCGTCAGTAGCGTGTGCACATGCTCGAGGATCCAGCGGTTTTGGCCTGGCGCTCCGAAGTCACCCGGCCAGGTGACTTTGGAGCGCCGGGCAAAAACCGCTGGATCCTCGAGCATGGCGCGTATGCTGCACTCGCTATTTTTAAAAATTGTATTCAAAAACACCACAGAATCCTCAAATTGCTTTCCATTTTTTCACCATTCTTGTTCTTTTTTTAAATCAAAAATCCATAGTTATATAATGAAGCAAATAGAACAGCTTCAACTGTGCTCCGTTCAGTAATAAAGCACTTAGGAAGTGACGAGAGCAGAAAAGAAGTGTAGGGAGAAACATGAGCCGTAACACATTTCAATGTATGGCGTAGTGAGACAATTGAAAATAGGGGAGCATTACTCACAGATAAAGTTGATAAGAGGGGGGCATCCCAGGAGATTGACTCAGGTATAGGAATGATGGGGAGGTGTGAATGAAGCCAAAATGATAAACCCCCAAAAGTCCAATACAGCTAAATATGTCCTACAGTCCATAAGTAACTCAAAACAAGTTCAATTTTGACATTGGCAAAAATGTGCTATCCCCAGAAAGTCCTCCAAAAACAGTCCAAATTTGCAAATTGCAAACCCAACAAGGGCTTCCTATATCCCGCTACTCTTATACCAGAGTACTGTACCCCTGGGAATTGAATCAAATCAACTCACAGAAGGTATAAAGTGAGTACCGGTATATTTTTTAATAATTTTATCCATAAAATTCACCTCAATTACATACACTACTAGAACTGCCCCCAGCAATATTTATTATCATAATTAATATTGACACCCATGGATGTTCCAATTTAAACCTAGGTTGAATGATGTTCAATACCGCAATTTGTCAGAGCTAACCCTGGGCATTCTGGGCTATGGAGACATTGGAAAGCAGGTTGCAAAGTGCTGCAAGGCCTTAGGAATGACAATCTGGGCCATGGGAAGGAGTGAACGAAGTGAACTACCACAGTATGCTGACCATTATAGGACACGATCTGGTCTAAAGGAGTTGTTACAATCCAGTGACTACATTTGCAACATCTTACCAAGTACACCTGATACCAAGCACCTTCTATCAGGGAATACCCTTCACGTTTGTCAAGCTCGTCAGTCATGTTTTATTAACGTAGGCAGAGGTGATGTAATTGATGAAGAAAGCCTTGTAGATGCACTAAACAAAGGCTGGGTATCTGAGGCTGTTCTAGATGTGATGGAGAGAGAACCTTTACCCCAAGACAGTGCATTATGGGACATGCCAGGAGTAACCATTACACCACACTGTGCTGCAGTGTCATTTTCTCACCAGGTGAGTGCGTAGCTAGGTTATTTATGAAATGGAAATATAACTTGAATGCACTTTGATTGGTCGAGGGCCTGTGAAATTAGAGTACAGGCATAAAGATGACGCCACAAAATCACGCAATTCTCAAATATATAATCCTATATTATTCAATAGATTCCATTTTGCCTGCAGTCACACTTCTTTTTCTTGACTTCGTCTGTTGGCATACTATGTTGTTCTCACCACATTTTGACATCATCTTTACTATAATTCTGACATTTTCTAACCAATAATGTCTTTTTGTTTACTTATTTTGATAGGTTGTGGATGTGTTTGCCAACAACTTACAATTGTATGATCAAGGCAAACGAATGGACTTTATTATTGATGTTAAAAAAGGTTACTAATTCATATGGATTACAAAGAATATCTAAGATAATAGCAATACTACCTGTAAGTGAACCTGAGCCTAGATCCACCTACCTGAAAGTGAACCTGAGCCTAGATCCACCTACCTGTAAGTGAACCTGAGCCTAGATCCGCCTACCTGAAAGTGAACCTGAGCCTAGATCCACCTACCTGTAAGTGAACCTGAGCCTAGATCCACCTACCTGTAGATCCACCTACCTGTAAGTGAACCTGAGCCTAGATCCACCTACCTGAAAGTGAACCTGAGCCTAGATTCACCTACCTGTAAATGAACCTGAGCCTAGATCCGCCTACCTGAAAGTGAACCTGAGCCTAGATTCACCTACCTGTAAATGAACCTGAGATTAAATCCACCTACCTGTAAGTGAACCTGAGCCTAGATCCACCTACCTGTAAGTGAACCTAAGCCTAGATCCACCTACCTGTAAGTGAACCTGAGCCTAGATCCACCTACCTGTAAGTGAACCTGAGCCTAGATCCACCTACCTGTAGATCCACCTACCTGTAAGTGAACCTGCCTGCTTAAGTTACATAATTAATATTAGCAGACAGAAGGGAAATGACGAAAGTAGTATTTTTTAAGAACCTCCAACCTTGTAACCGACACAACTGATTAGGAATCTGGGGTTGCCACTTGAGGTGACCGAAAAATAAATCCCTCGAGAAATACATATAACAAGAATACTGCTGCCATGTCAGATGAACCAATAATAATAAATTTAATAAATTTATTTTTTACATTGGGCAAAAAGCATGTGAATGATCTATTGCGCGTGAACCAACAAGAGAAGCTAAAAAGGAATACTATGTTATCAAGAATCAATATGCCGACTATGAACAGTAATAAACCTTTTTAGTAATAAGTTTTATCTTAATAATTTGTATCTTATAGTTATAGGGCCTCTATTGATAGAGTGATGGCACTTAACCCGTGAAACAAAATCTAATAGTTAGTGACTAATAGTCAAATCAAAACAAAAGAAAACAATGGAATTAGTGTCTAGTAATATCTACTTGGTTAATATCTGTTTCACGGGTTAAGTGCCATCGCTCTAACAGCGTTTTCTTCGCTGTAAGAGCTACCCTATTTAAATAAAGGTTAATCTGTCTATCTAATAATAATATTCAATCTTTAAGGAGGAAACGTTCATCACAATAACGTGGTTTTCAGGGAGCGGGGTTCTACTGTATTATTTTGAGAAACTAACTCGAACTCCCAAAGGAAACGGGCGGGGGTTCGAGTTAACGGGGTAAATTTGACCCTGATTTGAGCGAAGGGAAAATAAAATTAGTTCGAGTTAGCGGGGAGTTCGAGTTAACCGAGCACGAGTTTTTGAACTGATCATTTTACTGTAAGTTACAATGTTCATAAAATTAACCATTACGATCGAGTTATTGTCAAATATTTTCTCGCGTATAAGACGCACCTCACCAATTAGGCGCACCCTCGAAACAAATACCGTGATTCAGTTTTGGGAAAAACTTTAAAAACCCAATCAAAAGCCCTCACTATTCCCCTCCCTTCCCTCCCTGGACTCACCATAAGTTCATAACTGCATGCGGTTGCTGTCAATCATATTTCTTTGGTGCAGCGCTGATTCAGGGAGGAAACATGCGTACAACATCAAGCAACTACAAAACCTTGTTCTGCCTCCATTTTTAGCTACAATTAACGTTATCGATAGACCATTCTGACATCCTATGATTACTTATGAAGTAGCACATTCTACCCATCCCTTTTCACGCGTATAATATTCTCGTACAGTGAGGCAAGCACCAGGCTATGCTGGCAAGCTCTTACGATTTAATTGACACTTAGTCGTTGAAGTGAATGACTTTAAAGTGTGAAGAACAAAATCGCAGAAGCGATTCTTCTTCTGAAAGAATCCAGGGGTGAGATGCGATTTCACAACGACGAATCGCCAAAGCTGGCAGATTTTCAAAATGGTAGATTCATGAGTGAGATAGTCTACGACCCGAACTGCGGCTGCGAGGGAGACTAGGAGTGAGAAGGACCTACTAAGGCAGTTTTGGCCACTTTCGACTTGTAAAGAATGCAACCGGTGCAATGTCTGTAGGTCCGGGTGGCAAAAGCCTTTAAGCAAAACTACATAAAACGGGAAATGCTGCATGTCGGCATAAGTAGTTCAGTGATTACCCATAATATATCTCGGTTGTGCGTTCGAAAAAAAAACGGTTCCCAATTATAATAATAATAATATACATGTATAATTCTTAACACGCACTAAGGGGGACTCTGACGAAAATCGTTCGAAATTAAATCTACAATCAGGGAATAGTTCATTGGGACACCAAAGCCCCTTGGTTTATTTACGTTTGTGGTATAAATACTCCTCTCTCCACCTCCCCCACTCCCAATCCAGCCCTCGCCTACCCCCCACCGAGCAATGTTGACCCAATGTTCAGCCCCCTGGGACAATAACATCTGTTCTATTCACCCAGCCTACCCCCCACCGAGCAATGTTGACCCAATGTTGACAGGCAGAACCTCTGAGCTTTGGCGAACAAATTTTCGGACTCAACATTGCTCGGTGGGGGGAGGGGAGGACGCACGCGCGACACAGCTCTACATTGATCGGTGGGGGGAGGGGAGGGCGCACGCGCGACAGCACTGCGCGCGGAGTTTGAAGTCACGTAACTGACACGTGTCCCAATGTAATTATTCCATGATTGTCCGAAAAAAAGAAATTGCCAGGAATTCAAATTACGCACTATGCGAATGATATTATTGCTTCGAAATTATCGTCGGTATATCAATACTATCGTGAAATGCTATATTTTATTACAAATTTGTACAATAGATCGAACGATCACAAGTTTACCGAAGCGAATTGACTCTGTGATCCAGAGAAACGGGGCTAGAACGAAATACTAAAGAAAGAGCTTATTCTTGTTTACATTTTTTGCCTATTCTAAATGGCACAGCATATTGTTGTATACTTTTACTGTGTGATCTTTCTTTCTAAGTCACTGGAAAACTGTACAAACTTGGGTAATGTACAATAGGCAGATAAACGCTCGGTGGGGGGAGGGGAGGGCGCACGCGCGACAGCACTGCGCGCGGAGTTTGAAGTCACGTAACTGACACGTGTCCCAATGTAATTATTCCATGATTGTAGCTAAAACTTCATTGAATAATTCTTTAAGGGTCTAATAATCACTTGTTAAAATCTTTTTTCGATATTCCAGAGGGAAGTACTATATTTTTATGAATCTTTAGAGGAGTCAGTATGTTACGTATATAGGACGAAGATTTCGGCCTCATCCGCGCTATTGGGTAGTACACAATTAATCAGCGTAGTAGTCAAAGATGGAGGGAACAGTCGTATCCTAGTCCTAAGTGACTGCCCCGTACTACTTCAGCTATCTGTACTTCCGATTGATTTCGAGGGTCAATTTAGTAGTCTATCGTGTAACGGTTATTATTATGGAAATTAATCTATTGACTAACGTAGCCCTCTGGAAATACGCTGGACCTCGACTCTCCGCCGGTGAACAACAACACTTTTTTTACCGATTTTTTTTTCTTGTCTTTTCTATCGTTGGAAAATGTCGAGATTAACATTTGTAAATTTAGAGTTTTAAAGAACAAAATATTTAAAAAAAAATAATAATTATCATCCGACATACCTCAATCTTCTCTTATCCTTCCTCGGATTAGTCTGCACGGACGCACATTGCTCTTTCGTATTGTAGACTAGTTTCGCCTGTCCGGCCTCTTCAGTACCACTGTACTGTACGAATTCCGGAAGGGCTCAGCTAGAGTCTTAGTTCCTTTATTACTATAAATCAAAGTGACAGACTCACAGCACCATTATATGCAATAGGTGTGAGGAACGATGGACAAGACCTTGCAGACTACAGCCACACACAGACTCATGGCACCATTATATGCAATAGGTGTGAGGAAAGATCAGACAAGGCCTTGCAGACTAAAGCCACACACAGACTCATGGCACCATTATATGCAATAGGTGTGAGGAAAGATGGACAAGACCTTGCACACAGACTCATGGCACCATTTTATGCAATAGGTGTGAGGAAAGATGGGCAAGGCCTTGCAGACTACAGCCACACACAGACTCATGGCACCATTATATGCAATAGGTGTGAGGAAAGATGGACAAGGCCTTGCAAACTACAGCCACACACAGACTCACGGCACCATTATATGCAATAGGTGTGAGGAAAGATGGACAAGGCCTTGCAGACTAAAGCCACACACAGACTCATGGCATCATTATATGCAATAGGTGTGAGGAAAGATGGACAAGGCCTTGCAGACTAAAGCCAAACACAGACTCATGGCACCATTATATGCAATAGGTGTGAGGAAAGATGGACAAGACCTTGCAGACTACAGCCACACACAGACTCATGGCACCATTATATGCAATAGGTGTGAGGAAAGATGGACAAGGCCTTGCAGACTAAAGCCACACACAGACTCATGGCACCATTATATGCAATAGGTGTGAGGAAAGATGGACAAGACCTTGCACACAGACTCATGGCACCATTTTATGCAATAGGTGTGAGGAAAGATGGGCAAGGCCTTGCAGACTACAGCCACACACAGACTCATGGCACCATTATATGCAATAGGTGTGAGGAAAGATGGACAAGGCCTTGCAGACTAAAGCCACACACAGACTCATGGCACCATTATATGCAATAGGTGTGAGGAAAGATGGACAAGGCCTTGCAGACTAAAGCCACACACAGACTCATGGCACCATTTTATGCAATAGGTGTGAGGAAAGATGGGCAAGGCCTTGCAGACTACAGCCACACACAGACTCATGGCACCATTATATGCAATAGGTGTGAGGAAAGATGGACAAGACCTTGCAGACTAAAGCCACACACAGACTCATGGCACCATTATATGCAATAGGCAGAATAGGTGTGAGGAAAGATGGACAAGACCTTGTGTGTTCATTTTTGTGTGCTACCCTCTTGAAATAAAGTCCTCATTTCATCTCATCAATGCATTACTGATTCTGCGTGTGTTGCTTGTGCTTATGACGCTAGTCTGAACGTGCAGACATATAAAAGTAAAACGATCTTCCATTCGTGTGCATCACTTCTGCGCATGTGTTAGATATTGTTGGGTGGGCTACCTAAGGCCTTTCTGGAGGCGGACACGGAATGTCAATACTCAGGAGAGAACTTACAAAATCTGGTTCGGTGATCTTGCCTGATTATTTTACTGTAAGTGTATGTAAATTAAAGCTGAAAAATATCAGAAGTGTGATACTTCTTCCCCATCCCACCCATCCCGTATACTCATGGTTATAAATCCACGAGTTAAAATTAGGGCGATTTTTTTCACAGGCAACACAGGCAGCCCAACCATTACTTCTGAGTCTACTTATAACAAGACGCTCAATGAGCGTTCACTCGGGCATTGTGAAAAGGAAAATGTCAGTTGTTCGAGGAAGTACTTGAAAATGAATGCCAGTTGGTTGAAGAACAAGGACAATGTCAGCTGCGCGAGGAGAGACCTGACAATGACTGACAGTTGCGTGACGAGGGAGACTATGTATATACATGTATGTGTCGAGTTCATTTGATTTGCCTTTGAGTTCATTTGATTACCTTTTGACTTTGAGTTCAATTGATTTGATTTTGATGAGTTTGTGTAAAGGCCCCCTCTCTAGCTTCAGATCCCGAAACGTCGAGTTTGGAATCGAGTTCGGGTTCGAGTTACGGTTCGAACGTCGAATAAAACAAGGACATCTTCTTCAATACAATATAATTTCTCTGACGTCATGACAATCAGCTAGTGACAGTTGAGTGACGAGGGAGACTATTAGTCCGGTGAGTACGAACATGATACGTCTTGAGGTTGCATAGGTCAGATGGTTCCGATAACGGCCTCGCGTTTGTTTAAAAAAATAAATATTTTAAGCGAGCTTCTAGTCCTTTTACCACTTCTAGTCATTGAACGATGAACTAGAATCCTGACCTTTTAATAGCTTGAAGATCTACAGCTGCTTTCAAAACTAAGATTCAAAATCTACTTGAGTCCTGTTTCTCGTTTATCTTTTCAAATCTGCTGAGTAATCTTGAAACTCCGGATACGATTAAATACCTCGCATACTCGTCATTTTGGAGCCGAACAAAACTACTACTACTACTACTACTACTACTACCGAAATCCGCATTTTCTAACTCGGGCGGCCTGCGGCCTGGGCCCGAGTAATAAATAGTATGCGGGCGTCTTTTCGTGATGGGTTTCCTGTGGTAGAGCGCGTGTGCATTACGTATTTTTCTGGGCTCCAGCGGGTTAAAATGGCAGTATTGATACTGGCTGGGCTGCATGTGTTGTTTTATTTTCAGAAATCGTCCAAAATTGTGATCGTGAACGAACATCATCACACGTCGATTTTGACCTTACGTAGCCCAACCATATTAAACGGTAGCAACGCTCGACAAGTGGACATTCAAGTTCGAGTCATTCTTCTTCTTCACACACACTAGTAATTCTCTGATGAATGATATTCCTTGCGGTAAGCAATCGAACACTGCCAGCCTGGATCCGCCAGCCTTGTATCATAACGCGTCACATCCAGGCTTCTCCTAGTCACGCAACTTCGTTTCCTATAGTCACGGCTTAGTATCCATGACGTCATGACGTCTGTTGCTATATCAACGAATCGAATAGTCACTACATAGCAGTCACACAACGAAATCTGCTCAAGCACAATGCTTTGCCCATATGTTCTTTAGATTAGTACCAATATTTTTATTGTCTTACTATTCTCATGAGGGAATAAAAATCTGAATAAGAAAGACAATTCCCAAACGGGTAGTAGTTGTCCCATTCTCGTTTCCTTATTTTCTCACGTGACAGTGCGCTTACTTACTGCAGCTTGTTAGAATATGAATGAATAATTCGACGCTCTTTCCTCGTCTAGCTGTCAATTGTTTAGTGAAACATGTAAATTAAGACCGACTGCTGTCTGGATTACAATCATGAATAAAGACCAGTAAACTCGGTAGTCAGGGAAGAATTCAATTTTATGGTAAATACATGTCACATTTAATAATAACATCCTTATTTCTCCGCAATATTTTCCTCTTCAGGTACGATTTTTTACATTCAATTGTTTATTTCTTAGTTATTTTAATTTTTTCCTTCCTTCCTTCCTTCCTTCCTTCCTTTATATTCGGATATTACTGTGAACTGAACAAATAAGAGAATAAAATGCTAAATATGCATTAATCATTAATAAAGATCGAATAATCGATAGACAGCGTCAGACAGCGAACCGATAAAAGTTAAAATAATAAATAATGACGATTATTAGTCGCTATGAACCCGTTAATCAAGAAGTGTTTGATTCGAGTGGCTTTGTTCCTCGCTTATGGCGTACTTGGAGGTTGGTTGTTTAGCAGTATAATAGAGAAGAGAGACGAAACGTATGCCACTACAGCGAACAGGTGATCAAAAAATATTGTTTTCATTCAAATGTCAACTCATTTGCGAAGGCTTCTTCACTGAATATCGTTTGTCATGAGATTTACTCAGTTAGAACTTTAAAAAGTTGCGCGAAAGTTTGTGAAATATTTGATGCTTTGTGTCAGGTTAATTTTGTCTTTATAGTATATATCGGAAGGGGTTTGTTTGATACAGATTGGATATTATTATTATTTAAAAGAGGAGAATTTTTACGAACTCGTGTGTTTGAGCGCCAAAAGCCAAGACTGGAGAATACGTTTTGTACAATGCTAAAACAACTTCTAACAGAGTGTTCAACTAAGTTATTTGCAACGGTAAAAGTGAAATTTAGAGTGTTAGAATCCAATTAAAAAGTGAAGATTTGCATCGAAAACTGTGTATATGGACTACACTGGAAACTGAACACTCCGCTCTTCAATTCCATTTTGCCGAAATACTGATCGCTTCACGGTTCTGTCGGTTGACCCATGTGAACGGCAATGGTTGCAAGTCCAGGTTGTCATCAGATCAAATACAGTAATTGAATGAATGTAAACATCAATGACAACCTCGACTACGGTGCAACTATAATTCACCGAGTTTTACCGAAAGGAAATCGTTAAAGCGCATGTTCAAATGTATTTGGTCAACAAAGGCTTATATTCAATCGACTTGTCTTTGTAGACGGTTTCTCAACAATTAGTATAAACTACTGGGAAGCGTTAAGGTTAATATCCTAGAGAATATCCTTCTATAATTAAGTGTAATTCTCTCTGATCAGTCATTGTTTTGCAACTGAGTCAAAATACTACATCTTTATCCCATACTTTCACTCGTAAGTTATCAAGTTTGTATCAGTTAAATCGTATATATGTCTTTTATTGTCCTGTCTTTTGTACTTTCGTCCCTTTCTTTCTTGTCTTTTTTCTTTTTTCTTGCTTGTTTGCTTAGTAATATCAATGAAACTTGTATATTGGTGTGAGCTCCCTAGATTAGCATTTTTTTGCTTTTGGGGAAAACACTAACTAAGTGTTATATGTTAATTTAAAAAAAAAGTTATAAACTAGTTCCCTAATGTAGTTCTTTGGCTAAAATCTAAGGAATTGTAATTTTTGGTACTTTGTTGATCGATCATCGTTTTTGTGGCTACTCTCCTTCGTAAGAAGAGTAGCCACTATGTCATCGAGTGTGTAAGTAAGTAAATAAGTAAGTCCGTAACTAATATTCGGATAGCCTTCGGAACCGATTGTTATCAATCGAACACTGGGCGACGAACAGCGATGAAGTCATCGACGATATAGCCGACGTTCGCCGACGTTTCTCCAGTGGTCTCCGATATATTTTCGTAGGATTTTCGTAGGATTTTCGTGACTATCAGCTCTTTCGGCAGCTTTCGGAAAGTTATCTGCTATTTTCGTGATCTCTCGTTATTCTGAGCGATGAGCTGGTATTGTCGACTGTGGAAATTCTGTTTTACAGTAAATTGTTCAGTAATAGGCTAAAACTACTTCTGTATATGACGATAGAAATAAGTTTTTAGGTTTCACATCTGCAAGGTTTATTGTTTTAATGGCAGCCCGAGTAAACGCGTATTGATGTATTGAGCGTCTTCTTACCAATAGTTTTCCTGAAATACTTCAAATTTGAAACAAAAAACAGGAAATGACTTTATGCAGTGCTAAAACAGTACAGATTAAAAAGTAAAATACTTATTCTACTGTTCTAGGTTACTTGAGAAGCTAAGGAAAACAATGGCAGCAAAATACAACTTAACAAACTCGACCGAATTCTACGAATTTGTTGAAGCAGCTTCTAAAGCAACACAAACGCGAAGTAAAATAGACTGGACATTTACTAAAGGGTGTAAATTCACGTTTGCTGCATTAACTACTGTAGGTACAAAGTAAGGAAAACGCTACAATAACAATAATGACAATGATAAATAACTGACGGTGTAGTCATCATGTTATATGTTGAAGTTCTGTTTGCTTTCTTTGCTGAATATTGTACATTGCTTTTACTATTGTTGTTCAGTGTTATTGTTGCTGCTTAGTATTGTTGCTGTTAATAATAATAAGTCAGTACTTAGCGCACTTCACATTGTCTCAATGCGCTTTATAAACCGATGGAGGACTGTACTTTTTCGGGCTGCATATGATAGGCGCCCATCTCATGCAGTTAGTGAGGAATTATCGATGAAATATCTCTATCAGTTTCTCTTCTTCGAAAAATTGATATCGTGAAGATATCATGTCGTAAAGTAAAAATTATTTCAAAACAAAAAAATTGTTTCATCGATAATTATATATTGAACAGAATATTACATGGTCGCTTGGCCCATGTAATATCCTCTATATATGTTATGCCTCCAATTTTGAAGTAGACTGTTGAACCGGGTAACAATCCCCTACTCTTTTCAAAGAGTTCAACAGGTTCTTTAAATAATGTCCCCCGTGACGTGAACAGGTTAGATTAGGGTCGGGAGTCGAGACCTACAGGATTAACCGGAACATCCTTATCTGAGAAGACGTGACTTCAGGTCTACTGCTACTGCTGCTACTGCTACTGCTACTGCTACTGCTGCTGTTGTTGTTAATTGCTTCTCAGGTTGTTGTTGCTACTGCTGCTGCTATTGTTGACGCTACTGTTGTTGCATGTTGCTGTTATTATAGTTTTTTTTTAACAAAGTCTAACAGTTAAGTTTTGCAATTAATTGAAGGTTACGGTAACATCACCCCTAGAACCTCGCTTGGTCAAGGATTTACCATTCTATACTGCCTCATAGGTCTACCAATAACAATGTTAGCTTTAAAAACATCAGGCGAGGTCATACTCCTGGGACTAAAAACTGTAGCTGTCAACTTTGAAAAGAAAGTACTCAAACGTCAGAACCCACAGAAAACGTTCTTCAAATGTTTTATTCTTCTCATTTGCTGTCAGAGTCTTCTAATTTGCATCTTAGCTGGAGTGGAAATGTACTTGGAAGGCTGGACGTTCCTTGAAGGAGTTTATTGTTGGTTCATTACATTCACAACCATTGGGTTTGGCGATTATAAATAAATACTTAGAGAGAAACAAAGAGAAGGAGTGGATAGTCCATGTCACGTTCCCTGTGTTCACTGTACCATACATCACTGGCCTTTGTCTACTATCAAGTATGCTCAACCTACTGGTAGAATATTCAGAGAAAATCAAATTTCGCTTTCGTATGATTTACACTTGTTCTGTTTGCAAGAAGCAAGTAACCATGGTAACTGGTAACGAAAATGAAGCTAACATGAGCAGCAATGACGAGATAGATGTAAATAATATTCGACTTGAAAACTACACCAGCACAACATCATAACGTGTGATTGGAAAACGTGAGCTATATATGCATTGTAATTATGAACTCAGGCCCTGGATGGAGCTAGGACTGCGCTGTCTTGGCGTTCCCAGTCACTCCCCTCAATTCAATTCAATATTTATCAGTTTATGCTCAGGTATACACTATTTACAGTAACATCGATTCAATAATAAATAAAATAATAAATAAGTTATAATAATAATAATATTTCTACTAACAGAAAACTTCTGTATTATGCCAAACTTATAATTACACGTATATATCTTTTGTGCTGCATCTGATCTATGTCATGCATTATTAACAAGCTCTACATACTTTAATTACTGAATCAATGTGACTAGGAATAACTAGTAGAAACCTCCTAGCATTTTGCGGTACTGTAGCGTTTGAAAATGTCACACTATTTCAAGGTGTTTCTTATTCGGATGGTCGCTTTCTTTGTGTACCTTTTCGGAGGATCTGCAATCTTCATGCTCATCGAGAAAGGTGAAGATGTGAACAACACTACGACAACGATGCAAGAAATACGAAAAAACATGACTGACTCATACAACCTGACAGAACAAGAGTTTGACAGTTTGGTAGCAACTGTTGCCAAGATAGCCAGCGAGAAGCCCAAACAAGCATGGAGTTACAAAGACTGTTACGTGTATGGGATGCATCTGGCTTAACTACTATAGGTGAGAGATATGTGTATTAATAAATGTAGTAAACTGGGCATTAAGGCCCACACTAATGCGTCATCGAAGGCGTAGCAAAAGCTCTGTGTCCACTACATACATACATTATTGACGTGCGTTGTCACCTGTCCACACCGTGTTTTCGTTTGAAACCGCATACATATCAATGCGTTTTGCGTCCACACTAAAACGATGGAAAACGGTGTTTGTTTACACCGAGAACACTAGGCGTGACGTTGGTGTTAGTTCGAAAAGGGCTCCGTTTTCACCGTCCTGATACTTGGCGATGGGGCTCTGTTTTCACCGTCCATACTAATACGATAGGACTCTGTTTTCACCGTCCATATACATCAGTATATCAAGGTTCATACAACGATAATGTTGAATTGGTTTTTATAAAGATAAATGGTCATATCAGTTCTCATCGCGTATTGTTCAGACTCATATTGTCTCAGTATTGTCTCATATTGTCCTCATTAACACAATATAATATAATGTTATCGGATGACTGTATCATTTTGAAACTACACTAAGTAAGCTGAGTATTGTAAGAACTGCCATCGTTTTAACTAGCTGTTGTTGCTCCGGCCACCTGTTGTGCGAGTGCAATTAAAACTAAACGCTTAATAATTAATGTTGGACCATACAAGTGACTTTGACGTTCAGTAAGAATTAATTATGCAAATGCAGCTTTATTGTCAAGGGAAATTCATTAAACGAGCCATTTATTTCGAAAAGATGTGTCAGTTTTGTAAAAACTGTAAAAGCAATAGTTTCGTGATCGTAAGTCAGTTTTAAAGTCAGTTTTAAAGTCAATTTTTAAAGTCAGTTAAATCATAATAACCATGGTAACCACACGAACTGTGAGTATTATTAAACAGAAACTCATTCTCAAGCTGGTGGAGTATTGACTGCATTTTGCATATATTATTGTCTGTCATCAGTCATCCAAGTGGATACGTGATAAATTCTTATCCAGACAGTGGAGAACTTTATTATATCCTACAATCTGATTGGCTGCGGTTGACTATGGGATCCTGATATATGTATTAATGATAATAATAATAATAATAAATGATGATAATAATAATAATAATAATAATAATAATAATAATAATAATAATAATAATAATAATAATAATAATAATAATAATAATAATAATAATAATAATAATAATAATAATAATAATAATAATAATATATTTATATAGCGCTATTAGCATTGATCTATCCTACAACCGCACATTTTCTTACTCTTAGACCGGTCAAACCAGTTTGGTCACATCGTGTCCTGGCTTCAAGGCTTCATTAGTGCGTCCTGTCTGTGTTTCAAGATAGCGGCTGCTTGAGTTACTAAGACAGACAGACCGGTCAATCAGGTCAAATTGTTAGTAGGAAATATACGCGGGGTTTCAGTCCAACACCATTATACGTTTACAGTAACATTCCAGTTAATTTGTTTCATTTTTCATTCTTTTCATTTTCAGGTTATGGAAGCATAACACCCGTCACACAGCTCGGTCAAATAATGACGGTGATTTATGGTGTTTTTGGAATACCGCTGACTCTACTAGCAATGCGGGCGATGGCATTCCAATTCAACGAGCAAATCGAAAGTGTCCTCGTTGGCATCGAAATAAAGTGTCTAAAGAGGAATCAAGTCAAGGATAAAGAATTTAAAATTGTGTTCTTTAATATCTTCCTTACTCTGCTCTACATGTTTCTATCAGCCCTCATGACGTCAACGTCTGACGAAAACTACAGTTATCCACAAGCGGTGTACGTATGGTTCATCACCATGACAACCGTTGGGTTTGGAGATTTCGTGCCCAGAGAATCTAATCCATATACGATTCTGGTTGGTCTATGCTTCATGTCAGGAACCATAGACGCAATGGTAACGTATTATGAGAGTGAGCAAGGCGAGAAGTCAATAGCAAGGTTGACCGACAACTGTCTTTGTTGTCGCCGCCGTGAACCGTCAGTACAAGTCGATGTGAACGATGACCAGATTGAATTTAGCGAGACTAAAGATGTAGCGACACAAACAAGTGAAATCATGAACTTCGGTGTTCAGAATTCTGCCTTTTAAGCACAACAGTTTTAATACCAAGCTACTTGTGACCATATCATCAGTTATATCATCTGCCTTTAAGCACAACAGTTTTAATACCAAGCTACTTATGACCATATCATCAGTTATATCATTTGCCTTTTAAGCACAACACTGAGTTTTAATACCAAGCTACTTATGACCATATCATCAGTTATATCATCTGCCTTTTAAGCACAACAGTTCATGAGTTTAATACCAAGCTACTTAGAGTACAAACCATATGTCCGTGAAATAGTACTATTACTAAATAGTACTAAATAGTGCTATCTCTATTGTTTTCCATTGTTTCATCAGTGCTATTTAGTACTAATTAGTTAGTACTGTTTCACGGATATATGGTTTGCACTCTATGACCATATATAGCTAATTGCATAATCGTTGTCGGGTTGAAAATCATGAAAGTTATGACCAAAAGGAATTCTGGGAAGTTAAAACTCTCAAATAACACCGTCAAATGGATCGACCTTTTTATCCAGACTTGTAGGATCTTAGTTAAATAGCTCATATGCCTTCAAAACTACGAGAATATTGCATACATCTGCATGTAATGTGGCTCATGAATTGATTTCCCATCCATCTTTGCGGTCTCAGCTTCTATGATTTTATGATTTTCAACCCGACAACGATTACACAATTAGCTATATATCACTATATCAAGAAATTACGTAGACCGGCTTACGGGGACTGGGCACGAGTTTACCGGTCACCCTTTGTTAGGTTTCCCAGTCTTTTTGGCCGTGTTACAAAATGGAGGACAATTACATTCATTTACTCGAGTTGCTGTAAGTTTGGATGGATTTTTCGATAAATATCGTACTTTTAAGCGAAAAATATTTACAGAGGTTTCAAATATGGTAAGTACCATGCCCAAATATGGTAGTAGGAAAGCTGGCCGAGCAAACAGCACGTTTTAATGGGGGATTTCGGGGGAGTGATCAGTTTATATTCAATGAACCTTATAAAAGGGTAACTTTAGATATTGAATTAATAAAAAAAACTAGTGATATGAGATTACGACGTTTCGATGACATCCTGTCATCATTCAAGTAAAGTGAGATGATAACTGTTCAATATTCAATTAATACTGTACATTCTTTATTTCACGTGATAGCTATATTGTGTAAACGTTCGTAGTGTCTTCATATACAATATCATGGTTTTACACAGCTTCCTTGACCGAACGGGAAACCTGGAAGACTGGTTACTGGTGGTAATGTTATCCGTAACGATGACAACCAGGACAGACAATGTCGTTACCATAGCAATCGTATCAGCTACACGGGATTTGAGTGAATCAAATCAGGCTTATTTAAGTGTGTCTCATTGGTCCATTTATCATAGCACAATATATGTACTGCGCATGCGATTATTAATATTAATGAAAACAGACCCCCTGCAGCGATGATTGACAGGACTTTTACAGATAAACTTCCCAATGGGGCAAATACTTCAGGAATCAAAACACCATTTCTGTTTGTTCGTCTCGTCTTATCTTCAAATGCATTTGATGTAGGCAGCAATTGATGACCTATAAACACGTGTGTTGTTAGTTACTTATTGGTGAAGAGACTGTCTTGTGAATAGCATCGTTTTTGTATGAGTGGGAAACCTACAGTATGGAGTTACGGTCACGGTACGGAATCGAACTGAGACATTGTATTCAACAACCAATCACAGCGCGCAAAATTATTGCTCAACCAATCCGGCAGAATGCTTAAATACGTCACGGCACGGTATCGTCAAATCACGGGCACGACTGAGCCGTACCGTAACTACTTCCCACTCATACGAAAATTGTAGCACAAGCCGCTGTGATAACAACTTATTTTAAGTAACGTTGCCATATTGTACCCCAAAATACTCTTTTGTATAAAAACAAAAATACTTTTATTCCGGTAGTGGAATGTACTATACAACCTAAAGGGGTTGGTTTAGTTGGGTGGAGAGTCTTGTAGGGGACTTCGTGTCCTATTGGTTTTTCACCTCCCTTTTCAGTGGCAAATTGTGAACTGAATATAAAATAATAACTAAATAAAAAGTTTGTAACCGTGAATTGCTCACCATTGATTCTATTACACATTTGTTTATAACAGCATAGTAATAGATAAGGCTTGTCGTTGTGTACCGTGAATTACTCACCATTGATTCTATTACACATTATACATTTGGCTTTATCACCATTGATTCTATTACACAGTTTATAGTAATAGATAAGGCTTGTCGTTGTGTACCGTGAATTACTCACCATTGATTCTATTACACATTTGTTTATAACAGCATAGTAATAGATAAGGCTTGTCGTTGTGTACCGTGAATTACTCACCATTGATTCTATTACACATTTGTTTATAACAGCATAGTAATAGATAAGGCTTGTCGTTGTACCGTACCGTGAATTACTCACCATTGATTCTATTACACATTTGTTTATAACAGCATAGTAATAGATAAGGCTTGTCGTTGTGTACCGTGAATTACTCACCATTGATTCTATTACACATTTGTTTATAACAGCATAGTAATAGATAAGGCTTGTCGTTGTGTACCGTGAATTACTCACCATTGATTCTATTACACATTTGTTTATAACAGCATAGTAATAGATAAGGCTTGTCGTTGTGTACCGTGAATTACTCACCATTGATTCTATTACACATTTGTTTATAACAGCATAGTAATAGATAAGGCTTGTCGTTGTGTACCGAAATTACTCACCATTGATTCTATTACACATTTGTTTATAACAGCATAGTAATAGATAAGGCTTGTCGTTGTGTACCGTGAATTACTCACCATTGATTCTATTACACATTTGTTTATAACAGCATAGTGTACCGTGAATACTCACCATTGATAATTACACATTTGTCGTTGTGTACCGTGAATTACTCACCATTGATTCTATTACACATTGTTTATACACATTTGTTTATAACAGCATAGTAATAGATAAGGCTTGTCGTTGTGTACCGTTTACTCACCATTGTTTATAACAGCATAGTAATAGATAAGGCTTGTCGTTGTGTACCGTACCGTGACCGTGAATTACTCACCATTGATTCTATTATTACACATTTGTTTATAACAGCATAGTAATAGATAAGGCTTGTCGTTGTGTACCGTGAATTACTCACCATTGATTCTATTACACATTTGTTTATAACAGCATAGTAATAGATAAGGCTTGTCGTTGTGTACCGTGAATTACTCACCATTGATTCTATTACACATTTGTTTATAACAGCATAGTAATAGATAAGGCTTGTCGTTGTGTACCGTGAATTACTCACCATTGATTCTATTACACATTTGTTTATAACAGCATAGTAATAGATAAGGCTTGTCGTTGTGTACCGTGACCGTGAATTACTCACCATTGATTCTATTACACATTTGTTTATAACAGCATAGTAAGCATAGTAATAGATAAGGCTTGTCGTTGTGTACCGTGAATTACTCACCATTGATTCTATTACACATTTGTTTATAACAGCATAGTAATAGATAAGGCTTGTCGTTGTGTACCGTGAATTACTCACCATTGATTCTATTCTATTACACATTTGTTACACATTTGTTTATAACAGCATAGTAATAGATAAGGCTTGTCGTTGTGTACCGTGAATTACTCACCATTGATTCTATTACACATTTGTTTATAACAGCATAGTAATAGATAAGGCTTGTCGTTGTGTACCGTGAATTACTCACCATTGATTCTATTACACATTTGTTTATAACAGCATAGTAATAGATAAGGCTTGTCGTTGTGTACCGTGAATTACTCACCATTGATTCTATTACACATTTGTTTATAACAGCATAGTAATAGATAAGGCTTGTCGTTGTGTACCGTGAATTACTCACCATTGATTCTATTACACATTTGTTTATAACAGCATAGTAATAGATAAGGCTTGTCGTTGTGTACCGTGAATTACTCACCATTGATTCTATTACACATTTGTTTATAACACATATAACAGCATAGTAATAGATAAGGCTTGTCGTTGTGTACCGTGAATTACTCACCATTGATTCTATTACACATTTGTTTATAACAGCATAGTAATAGATATAGGCTGTTAACGTTGTGTACGTTGTGTACCGTGAATTACTCACCATTGATTCTATTACACATTTGTTTATAACAGCATAGTAATAGATAAGGCTTGTCGTTGTGTACCGTGAATTACTCACCATTGATTCTATTACATTAATACACATTTGTTTATAACAGCATAGTAATAGATAAGGCTTGTCGTTGTGTACCGTGAATTACTCACCATTGATTCTATTACACATTTGTTTATAACAGCATAGTAATAGATAAGGCTTGTCGTTGTGTACCGTGAATTACTCACCATTGATTCTATTACACATTTGTTTATAACAGCATAGTAATAGATAAGGCTTGTCGTTGTGTACCGTGAATGTAATAGATACCGTGAATTACTCACCATTGATTCTATTACACATTTGTTTATAACAGCATAGTAATAGATAAGGCTTGTCGTTGTGTACCGTGAATTACTCACCATTGATTCTATTACACATTTGTTTATAACAGCATAGTAATAGATAAGGCTTGTCGTTGTGTACCGTGAATTACTCACCATTGATTCTATTACACATTTGTTTATAACAGCATAGTAATAGATAAGGCTTGTCGTTGTGTACCGTGAATTACTCACCATTGATTCTATTACACATTTGTTTATAACAGCATAGTAATAGATAAGGCTTGTCGTTGTGTACCGTGAATTACTCACCATTGATTCTATTACACATTTGTTTATAACAGCATAGTAATAGATAAGGCTTGTCGTTGTGTACCGTGAATTACTCACCATTGATTCTATTACACATTTGTTTATAACAGCATAGTAATAGATAAGGCTTGTCGTTGTGTACCGTGAATTACTCACCATTGATTCTATTACACATTTGTTTATAACAGCATAGTAATAGATAAGGCTTGTCGTTGTGTACCGTGAATTACTCACCATTGATTCTATTACACATTTGTTTATAACAGCATAGAAATAGATAAGGCTTGTCGTTGTGTACCGTGAATTACTCACCATTGATTCTATTACACATTTGTTTATAACAGCATAGTAATAGATAAGGCTTGTCGTTGTGTACCGTGAATTACTCACCATTGATTCTATTACACATTTGTTTATAACAGCATAGTAATAGATAAGGCTTGTCGTTGTGTACCGTGAATTACTCACCATTGATTCTATTACACATTTGTTTATAACAGCATAGTAATAGATAAGGCTTGTCGTTGTGTACCGTGAATTACTCACCATTGATTCTATTACACATTTGTTTATAACAGCATAGTAATAGATAAGGCTTGTCGTTGTGTACCGTGAATTACTCACCATTGATTCTATTACACATTTGTTTATAACAGCATAGTAATAGATAAGGCTTGTCGTTGTGTACCGTGAATTACTCACCATTGATTCTATTACACATTTGTTTATAACAGCATAGTAATAGATATATAAGGCTTGTCGTTGTGTACCGTGAATTACTCACCATTGATTCTATTACACATTTGTTTATAACAGCATAGTAATAGATAAGGCTTGTCGTTGTGTACCGTGAATTACTCACCATTGATTCTATTACACATTTGTTTATAACAGCATAGTAATAGATAAGGCTTGTCGTTGTGTACCGTGAATTACTCACCATTGATTCTATTACACATTTGTTTATAACAGCATAGTAATAGATAAGGCTTGTCGTTGTGTACCGTGAATTACTCACCATTGATTCTATTACACATTTGTTTATAACAGCATAGTAATAGATAAGGCTTGTCGTTGTGTACCGTGAATTACTCACCATTGATTCTATTACACATTTGTTTATAACAGCATAGTAATAGATAAGGCTTGTCGTTGTGTACCGTGAATTACTCACCATTGATTCTATTACACATTTGTTTATAACAGCATAGTAATAGATAAGGCTTGTCGTTGTGTACCGTGAATTACTCACCATTGATTCTATTACACATTTGTTTATAACAGCATAGTAATAGATAAGGCTTGTCGTTGTGTATTTCTGATAGACGTCCTTGCCGAACACACAGCCCTGAATGACTGGCTTCTTGTATACAGCCATATGTAGCTGTTGCGTTAAACATCTCTGCATAGCATGCATAACCAGCATTGCATGTGACGGTGTCAATACAGCCATCAGTATTGCAGTAGCATTGTATGCTTGCTGAAAGAAGAAAACCATGTGTAATTAACATCATCCAAGGAAATTATTAGAATAATAATAATTGATCCTTTTTACCAAATGACCAAAGGAACTCAGTTTGAGTTCTATATACTTTTGCACTATTGTAGTAAGAATGAATAGTTATCAACTAGGCTTAACAAAAGGTGAAATGAATACTGCCAAGGGATTGGTATTTAAAGATACTGAGGCAAAGTAGTTCTGCAACAGTATGAATTCTTAAATTATCACTTTTATTTATCGACTTTTATTTGACGAAATTATCACAATTTCGACTCAAAATAGGGAGAATACTCTTTCCAAAAGGCCAAACTGGCAGTTTTGATGAGTAATAGGAAATACCCAAGACTATCGGACGGGTTAGTTGGACAGTCTAGGGCCGTTGGCTTCCCCTCTGACTGCTGCATGACGGGTGAGGCCGAAATCTTCATCCTTTAGGTAACTGACATACGGTGACTGAGCGATTTGTCTGGATGCATGGCTCTTTCTACAAAACCTCCCGGCATTCATTGTATTTTGAACTTGTAGTCGTGACTTCGAATCTCAGACATGACACAATTATTTTTCTTTTTTTCTATTGCTCCCCTTTTTTCTTCTAAAGTTTAATCCCGATAACTCCTCTTCCAGTTATCACAATGATTGTCCAAAGAAATAGAAATGTTGCGGACTAATGAATCGCGATAGTCACCGAGCAGGTGAAGACATCAAGGCGACTCTAAGAACTCAACTTAATGATCACAAAGGCCGACAAACAGCACGCTACACATACTAGTCCATGATGGGATATTAGTTCGTAATACAGTCGACCATCATAAACTCAGTACAATCATTTTAGCTTAGTTTATACTCGAGAAGTAAACATAGTTCCTTCCATGCATGGTGTTATACAGTCGACCATCATAAACTCAGTACAATCATTTTAGCTTAGTTTATACTCGAGAAGTAAACATAGTTCCTTCCATGCATGGTGTTTTGCTTGATTTATTTAACAAACCTGTGAATGGCGACGACCACACCATGGTCAAAGGTACTGAGGTAGAATTACCTTGTTATGATTACTAGTTGCCGTTAAATACTAACAAATATGTTTAAATGTTAAACACAGTGAGTTTTGAGACATTCAAGGCTGACAAAGGAATTAATAAAGCACAGTGCAGGAAATGATCGAGTTGATTCCATCAATCACGGAGTTCTTCTCGGCCTAAAACTGTTCAACTCGATTATGCCAGTTACACAGCGATGTGCGCGGTGAAATTAAAAATTTGGTTTTCATCTGAATAATCTTATTCCAGTTGGTGACTTCTGTCGACCTTTCTTTGTTCACTGAAGTTCGTACAACCAAGCTAGCCTCCTAAAGCAGACGCGTGTCGATACGCATCTGCTTTAGGAGGCTAACAACCCGGCAAGCTAGAGACGGCGTATTCGTTTTTGTTTGGTGGGCTACCTGTGGTAAAGCTTTTCCAATATGGCGGACACGTAGAAAATCTAGTTCGGGTGACAGACCCATCCTGATTTATTTACTGTATTATAAAGTGTATGTTTACTAAAGCTACAAAACTATGATCACAACATGAAGGCATGTCATCAACAGAATATTTCCAGAAATCATCAAAAATGATCAAATTGCGATCGTAAACGAACGTCAAATCGCCGCCTTTGACGACTCGTAGATGTGGATGTATATCATCCATAACTGCATGATAAAAGGAGCCGAATTATTCCGCGTTTTGGATGAAAATAAGTTTACGTATGCATCACCTAAAGTTATTATTTCTGATAATTACGAACAGATATGGACACAGAAAGTTCACTGTTTGTTCAAAAAGAAGTATAATTGGTTTTCTACTCTAGTACTCAAAATGACAATCTTTGTGACAATTGTAAATAAATTTCATCAACAAAATATTGCACGAACGCATTACCTTAAAAAAGTCCCACAATTGCTTTTTGGAACACTGATTATATGTTAAATACGCCGTCTGAATTCATTCCATTTAACGCTCACAAGTGAAAACCCTAAACAAAGAAGCAACAATTATTCAACTTTTGTTCTAAAATCGCAATAGACTTTCCTTGAATTACTCCCTTTGTTTCAGCGAACATTACATGAAACAATGAACACGTTAAACGACAAAAAAATTCGCCCTTAAAATCATAGCTGACCCATAACTCTTTGTTCTCCATAATGTGAATTTCTGATCTTCAAGTAGTGAGAGTGGTTTTGAATTTCTTGTTATAGTACACTAACTACCTCAGCTTTATTGCAAGAAACATTCCACATTTAGTGAAAGAAAGAAGCTGGTGACGATGAGTGGATCGCGATCACGGTTAGGCGTTACAGCAATGTGCTAGTTTCCTGGTTGACATCTGCATGCCACGCTAAGGAAACCACTCTAATGTAAATTTCAGAGGAATTCAAAATAAACTCATTGATGTAAACTGAATGAAAGCCGGCGTTAGACATCATAAGATAACAATCTTGAAATACTGGCTCTCATTTCAAAGACGAAAACATGTTTTCAGTCTTGAAAAGCCTCGAAACTTTCGATCTAAAAATGAACACGAGTGATTGCTTGGTATGTCTTACAGTTGATGTATACGACGGACCCGAGTTAGTTATAATCATCACTCCAACCTCAATAAGCTGTCAATTGATGTGCGTCCCGGCGTGATATTGTAGATACAACGTGTTCTAACTGCACTTGTGCTGAAATGATGACGGCTGAACTCACAGTGAAGTGCTAACCGGCACAATATAACCATCCTAACACTCTTTGTGATCGGCTAGTCCTACTTTGAGAACATTACCGAAGTGAATGTTGAAAGTGCGAAAATGAAGTTGTTTTAATACAAAAGTTTAAACTAATTCAGTAAGTGCATTCACTAGTAGGCAGTAGAGGACGACGACGTGCTTAGAACAGCGTGCAAACAGGTCAAGCGACAAGTCAGTTCGTAAATGTAAAATGCATGCTGAAGATCATGCAGTGTATATTGGAGAATGGACTATTTGGCTGTACGTACATCAGTTTGACTACAATCTTCTTCAGTCGAGCAATATCAGTCGTTTCTCGATGGTTTACTTTCCTTCATCAAGCAGTGTAAAGTCATACTGAAGGCCAACAGCTCTCGAATTGTCTCTAATTTGGAAGTGTAATTTAATTAACAAAGTAGTGTAAACGACGATGCTTCGCTTTACTTCAGTGAAATTCAAGGCGTCTAACGTTATCCAGTTGATTTTTGTCGGACGACTACGAGGGACTATTTAGGCTTGGAGCTCACTGACAGCATTCGTCTCTAGCATGACTTCAGTCAATACAACCTCTTTGCCGAGTGCACATTCCTGTCTTCTTTGAAATATCTAAATACTTTTGAAATAATTTGGGTCAGGTGTTGTATAAAAATCCGTCATGACTGGTTTGTCCACTACATAACACTAGTATTGATGGCCTTACCTTCTATTACGACTATAAAATGATAGATAACGACTAGAGAGAGAAATAACCATCCTGTCCAGATATCCATGTTTCCAATGACCTACAATGAGTCAAGGGCTGTTGTGTGAAAGCTAAACCAAGATCACATGTATTGATTTGTTGCTACCAACCAGCTTTACTCTGTGCGCCCTGGTCTATAAATACTTGATTTAATGGTTAATATTAGAACACTAATGACGGAGAATGCACTGGTGAAGTGGGGCCCCCTACCATGCCAGTATCTATCTAATGTTTTGTCAATCAAATATAAACGCAATCTCTTGATTTGGTAGAGCGATGCAAAGTTACCGAGTGAACATAACGTTCAAACAGCCTCAGGCCTTAGTGGACCCCCACATAGACGCGTAATTGGTCTTTTGTTTGTAATATCTTTGTACGTGTTTGAAATCCATGCGGAAACTTCAGTTAGCTTTCGTGTTTCCATAGAAACGACCGTATCATGGAGATAGACGAGAAAACATTACATAGATTCGAAAAGTATACACCTATTTCGAAAAAGGATGTCGGAGAGAAAGGTCATTGTAAGACCAGATGGAACTATAGATATGCAAATACCTGACAATTTAGTTCATAAAGCTTTCAGTTGGAAGTAATTACCAGAACGAAAATAAAATAGAATAACTGAGCCACAGTCTCCTTTCTCTCCGACAACCTTTTTCGAAACAGGTGAAAACATTCTCACAATAAAGCGTTTTAAATTGTAGTGTTAAAAGGTACACATTCCGTTAACTTTGGAATGGCAAGTACAAGAAAACGGCAACTGATTCAGTTCTGTTTTTGAGCTGTTTTGACTGTTACCTTCATGGACCTTATCACTTCCTACGATGAAGAGTCTGCGGCCGAACAGCACTGGTTGGATATCGTTTGTGGGTTATGACTATTAATTGTGTAAGGAAGACCTGTAATATCAGTGAGTAGTTTGAAGTGTACACGTAGTTATTAATAAGACTTAAAAGCCCGCGAAATATACCTCATCAGCCCTAACTACCGCACTCTCGTGTGAAATAGGGTTTAGAGCCTTTAGATACGAAGACAATGCAGGAATTCGTTGAGACTGAACACAAATGTAAAGATTTGATGTATTTCGTTGAGTCGTGGGATACAGACCATCAGACCGTAAGACTTCTTCACAAGTGAATCGGCGCCAAAAAATGTAAAACCTGAGTGTTTACAATATTTGCGAGAGTACTTTTAAGAGATCTAATACAATATTGAACATTATGGAAAAGGAGCTAATTCGATTGATGTGTGAATGATTGATTGGCACACAAACATTCAAACACTCTGACACACTGAAAACGGTCACGCTCATGTATTAGCAGTTGTCCTGGCAATAACCTATACAAACATTGCTACATCAAACACTCACACACTGAAAACGGTCGCGCTCATGTATTAGCAGTTGTCCTGGCAATAACCTATACAAACATTGCTACATCAAACACTCACACACTGAAAACGGTGGCGCTCATGTATTAGCAGTTGTCCTGGCAATAACCTATACAAACATTGCTACATCAAACACTCACACACGGAAAACGGTGGCGCTCATGTATTAGCAGTTGTCCTGGCAATAACCTATACAAACATTGCTACATCAAACACTCACACACGGAAAACGGTGGCGCTCATGTATTAGCAGTTGTCCTGGCAATAACCTACAAACATTGCTACATCAAACACTCACACACTGAAAACGGTGGCGCTCATGTATTAGCAGTTGTCCTGGCAATAACCTACAAACATTGCTACATCAAACACTCACACACGGTGAAAACGGTGGCGCTCATGTATTAGCAGTTGTCCTGGCAATAACCTACAAACATTGCTACATCATCAACACTCACACACGGAAAACGGTGGCGCTCATGTATTAGCAGTTGTCCTGGCAATAACCTACAAACATTGCTACATCAAACACTCACACACGGAAACGGAAACGGTGGCGCTCATGTATTAGCAGTTGTCCTGGCAATAACCTACAAACATTGCTACATCAAACACTACACACTGAAAACGGTGGCGCTCATGTATTAGCAGTTGTCCTGGCAATAACCTACAAACATTGCTACATCAAAAACGGTGGCGCTCATGTATTAGCAGTTGTCCTGGCAATAACCTACAAACATTGCTACATCAAACACTCACACACTGAAAACGGTGGCGCTCATGTATTAGCAGTTGTCCTGGCAATAACCTACAAACATTGCTACATCAAACACTCACACACGGAAAACGGTGGCGCTCATGTATTAGCAGTTGTCCTGGCAATAACCTACAAACATTGCTACATCAAACACTCACACACTGAAAAAGGTGGCGCTCATGTATTAGCAATTGTCCTGGCAATAACCTACAAACATTGCTACATCAAACACTCACACACTTAAAACGGTGGCGCTCATGTATTAGCAGTTGTCCTGGCAATAACCTACAAACATTGCTACATCAAACACTCACACACGGAAAACGGTGGCGCTCATGTATTAGCAGTTGTCCTGGCAATAACCTACAAACATTGCTACATCAAACACTCACACACGAAAACGGTGGCGCTCATGTATTAGCAGTTGTCCTGGCAATAACCTACAAACATTGCTACATCAAACACTCACACACGGAAAAAACGGTGGCGCTCATGTATTAGCAGTTGTCCTGGCAATAACCTACAAACATTGCTACATCAAACACTCACACACTGAAAACGGTGGCGCTCATGTATTAGCAGTTGTCCTGGCAATAACCTACAAACATTGCTACATCAAACACTCACACACTGAAAACGGTGGCGCTCACACACGTATTAGCAGTTGTTGTCCTGGCAATAACCTACAAACATTGCTACATCAAACACTCACACACGGAAAACGGTGGCGCTCATGTATTAGCAGTTGTCCTGGCAATAACCTACAAACATTGCTACATCAAACACTCACACACGGAAAACGGTGGCGCTCATGTATTAGCAGTTGTCCTGGCAATAACCTACAAACATTCACACACTGCTACATCAAACACTCATTGCTACATCAAACACACACACGGAAAACGGTGGCGCTCATGTATTAGCAGTTGTCCTGGCAATAACCTACAAACATTGCTACATCAAACACTCACACACTGAAAACGGTGGCGCTCATGTATTAGCAGTTGTCCTGGCAATAACCTACAAACATTGCTACATCAAACACTCACACACTGAAAACGGTGGCGCTCATGTATTAGCAGTTGTCCTGGCAATAACCTACACAAAACACTCACACACTGCTACATCAAAGTTGTCCTGGCAATAACCTCAAACATTGCTACATCAAACACTCACACACGGAAAACGGTGGCGCTCATGTATTAGCAGTTGCCCTGGCAATAACCTACAAACATTGCTACATCAAACACTCACACACGGAAAACGGTGGCGCTCATGTATTAGCAGTTGTCCTGGCAATAACCTACAAACATTGCTACATCAAACACTCACACACTGAAAACGGTGGCGCTCATGTATTAGCAGTTGTCCTGGCAATAACCTACAAACATTGCTACATCAAACATGCAATAACCTACAAACATTGCTACATCAAACACTACAGCAGTTGTCCTGGCAATAACCTACAAACATTGCTACATCAAACACTCACACACGGAAAACGGTGGCGCTCATGTATTAGCAGTTGTCCTGGCAATAACCTACAAACATTGCTACATCAAACACTCACACACGGAAAACGGTGGCGCTGTGTATTAGCAGTTGTCCTGGCAATAACCTACAAACATTGCTACATCAAACACTCACACACGGAAAACGGTGGCGCTGTGTATGAGTTGCTTAATGGGCAGCAGCTGTCAACCTGCAGTTTCATACTTGGCAAACGAACATCTGTACCATTGTGAAATGGTTTAGTATTTAATGGCTTTAGTGCTCTAAGCTTTAGCTATTAGAAGGCGAATAACATGAAAATACAATAAAGTGAAACAAGCTCAGCAAATTACGTATAAAAAGGATGTTGTTTCCTGTTTTAGTATTCAATTGTTTGTTTTGAACAAATCATTATTCTATGCTTTTACGACAAGAGCGGATCGGTCTAATGGGCTTCCTGTGGAGTTGTTGCCGAGAGGGGGTATAACGGCGGAGGAGCCTGAGTTGGGGAATAGGGGGAGGAGTGGGTAAGACAAGAAAGAGGGGGATAGAGGGAGGAGGAGGAGGGGAAGAGGGAAAATACAATTGTCAATTGTGCTCTTGTAAGAGCGAAGTTTATTTGTATGCAAACAACTTAGAAAGAAAGTGCTTTTGTTGCGCGATATCAAGGTTTTTTATTTGGTTTTGCTCAATAGAAATCATTTGTTTTATTTACAAACAGAAATATGAAATCGTTGATGTTTCATTCTTCCTAATAATCTAATAATAACTATTTAAAGGCATGCATAAATCATAGTCGTCGAGGCTACGGTCTGGGACCCCCTGTAATGCTACTTGATCAATATCATGTATAATAGAGAGTAACGATCAGTACACTAGAGCACGAGTGACCCTCACAATTATCACTTAAATATCTAATCAATTAATGGCAAAACACTGACGCATATCTTGATTTATTCAAAATAACTGAAGTCGTCAAGATTACGAGCTTCAATTCCGATCGCTGCAAGAAATGGTCAGTTCCATCGTTACGATCGCTGCAATCGCTGAGAAATGGTTTCCATCGTTACGATCGCTGAGAAATGGTTTCCATCGTTACGATCGCCGCAATCGCTGAGATATGGTTTCCATCGTTACGATCGCTGGACCACGTGATCCATTGTCACAACTGATATAGGACATTTAATCTATAGTTTATAGAACATTCTTTTCTTTTTTGTGTGAAGCGCTTGAATTATTGCGCTATATAAATATAGTTTATTATTATTCAAAACAAAAGGGTTTTGATTAAAATCTACATATAATTGTTTGATTGAGAAGTTTATTTCTGCTATCTGTTAACGAGCACTGCCGGGGAATTTCATATGAATGAACAAGGGAGCACAGCAGATCGACTGTTGTTTGTGTAGCGCGCGCGATTATCCACTGACAATTGTAAATGCGGACGCTAATATCAGCGAGCGAGTTTCGGAATATGTTCCGGAAAGATCCGAAGTGGGAATTTGAAAAGGATTTGGTACTCGTCCCCTTCGGGAGTGATTCCGGTAATGTTTCGGGACTCGCTCGCGCTCGCTCATATTAGCGCCCGCATTTGCACTTGTCAGTGGATAGTTGCATGATAATAGCCTTCAAGATGGCGGCTGAAATATCGAATGACAAACTGCGCGCGCTACTTAAACAACAGTCTGCCGTGCTCCCTTGGAATGAATAGTAGTAGTAGTAGTAGCAGCAGCAGCAGCAGCAGCAGCGCAGCAGCAGCAGCAGCAGCAGCAGCAGCAGCAGCGCAGCAGCAGCAGCAGCAGTAGTAGTAGTAGTAGTAGTAGTAGTAGTAGTAGTAGTAGTAGTAGTAGTAGTAGTAGTAGTAGTAGTAGTAGTAGTAGTAGTAGTAGTAGTAGTAGTAGTAGTAGTAGTAGTAGTAGTAGTAGTAGTAGTAGTAGTAGTAGTAGTAGTAGTAGTAGTAGTAGTAGTAGTAGTAGTAGTAGTAGTAGTAGTAGTGGTAATAGTAGTAGTAATAGTAGTAGTAGTAGTAGTAGTAGTAGTAGTAGTAGTAGTAGTAGTAGTAGTAGTAGTAGTAGTTAGTAGTAGTAGTAGTAGTAGTAGTAGTAGTAGTAGTAGTAGTAGTAGTAGTAGTAGTAGTAGTAGTAGTAGTAGTAGTAGTAGTAGTAGTAGTAGTAGTAGTAGTAGTAGTAGTAGTAGTAGTAGTAGTAGTAGTAGTAGTAGTAGTAGTAGTAGTAGTAGTAGTAGTAGTAGTAGTAGTAGTAGTAGTAGTAGTAGTAGTAGTAGTAGTAGTAGTAGTAGTAGGACGGGGGGAACGGGGAGGGATTACTAATGATACATGCGTCTATGTTTATACTTTATACTAAGATACATGCGTCTATGTTTATATACAGTCTTTATACTGCCGATTCATCTAAAGCCTCTGTGCTTTGTACTCGTGGTTTATTATCAGACAGGTCTGTCAGAGGAATGACATGGATGGTGGGATTAGAGTTGATGTCGCAATGGTTGTTATTGTCGCCATGTTGGTCTTTTGACTTGTTGTCCATAAACTCCTGGTTAAAATAGAGATAATAATAATAATTATTATTATAGTTATACTACTACTACTACTACTACTACTACTACTACTACTACTACTACTACTACTACTACTACTACTACTACTACTACTACTACTACTACTACTACTACTACTACTACTACTACTACTACTACTACTACTACTACTACTACTACTACTACTACTACTACTACTACTACTACTACTACTACTACTACTACTACTACTACTACTACTACTACTACTACTACTACTACTACTACTACTACTACTACTACTACTACTACTACTACTACTACTACTACTACTACTACTACTACTACTACTACTACTACTACTACTACTAATAATAATAATAATTATTATTATAGTTATACTACTACTACTACTACTACTACTACTACTACTACTACTACTACTACTACTACTACTACTACTACTACTACTACTACTACTACTACTACTACTACTACTACTACTACTACTACTACTACTACTACTACTACTACTACTACTACTACTACTACTACTACTACTACTACTACTACTACTACTACTACTACTACTACTACTACTACTACTACTACTACTACTACTACTACTACTACTACTACTACTACTACTACTACTACTACTACTACTACTACTACTACTACTACTACTACTAATAATAATAATAATAATAATAATGATACTAGTAGTAATAATCAGTATTAATAATATTAATAATATAATCATCATCATCATCAATAACTACAACACTATAACAAGGAACGGAGATAATACTTGTAGCGTTAGCATGAAGGCCTTCAGTGCGAGAACAAGTATTGCAATGGATGGATTACTTTACAAACTACACTAGTCCAACCTCTACACAACGGCCACCTCTACACAACGGCCACCTCTCTATAATGGCCGGGGTATTCTGTCCCGGGCAACAGCCAGCCCATACATTTATTCGTGTTTCAACTTCCCCACAACGGCCATATCTACACAACGGCCACCTCTACACAACGACCATCTCTACACAACGGTTACCTCTACACAACGGCCACCTCTACACAACGGCCACCTCTACACAACAACCACAAAACTTAAATTACCTGATCAAGTTGGTCTGCGCTCTGTTCATCACAGTTCATTTCTTTCTCTACAATTATAGCGTTCCTGTCGCCTTGAAGGAAACCACTTGTGGAGTTATCACTGAAGCACATTAGATTCCCTACGTGACCTACAGTCAGAACGACAGTTGTTAGTACATTAGATTCCCTACGTGACCTACAGTCAGAACGACAGTTGTTAGTACATTAGTACAGTTAGTATACATTAGGGCTATGGGGTTTTGGAGGGGGGCCAGCCACTTTCTCCAGTAACAACCGAAAATATTTTAGTCAAAGCCAAAGACTCGGAAAGGGGGAGCAATCAAGAAACATCCGCTTACATCAATCATAATAGAAAATGTGAATCAGCAGGAATCTCCACTGGATGAAGCTTCCCAGTAACAATGATACAATGCAGACTTGAACCCTTACTTTCGGGGAACAAATATATTTTACTGTGGAATATATGTATCTCGTTTCAAGGAAACTACAATTAACTTTGCAAGTATATGTCTTTTCACTGGAAAATAATTTTTCAGGGTTTAGTTTCCATGGAAACGAAACCACGTGACTATGTGCTCCGACAGTTGGAATCTTGGACTTCAAGGACTTTGAAAACGTGTTAAAACAATGTAAATATTAAAACAAATTGAATAATAAGCATGTCTTTTGTCACGTTTCTACATATCTAATTGGAAAAGTGAACACATTCTTCAAATTTACATAAATATATGCAAAATTAAGATATTGAAAAATTATCTAAGAAATTTGTTCGCAATATTTTCCAAGTTTTCCAATTAGCATTTTAATATTAAAATATCTCACTGCATGTGCTTTACTGAAAATCTGTAGTTTTTGGGGGTCACTGAAAAACTCTTACGCTTGAGTGTGGTGTTTAGTGGAGGGGGGGGGGGGGGGGGGCACCCCAAAAATATTATTTTAAAATGTAAAACCCCCACAGCCCCCCACCAGATAAATTATGAACCCTCCCTAAATAGAGAACTTTCTCAATGGATTAATTCACCTTCGTCAGGCGGCAGAACGATCTCCTGGCTTGGGTCCACGTTAACATACGGGCTTTCACTTTTCTGCATATCCCATAATAAATCCCGAAGAATTTGAAAAGAAGGCCTTTCATTGAGATCCGCTGACCAACATGCTCGCATTAATTGGTATCTGAAGAGAGTAAGAAGAGTAAACTCAAGAACAAACTCAGTATGTTAAGGCCTGGGTGAGCTGCTATTATGGAACAAAACTTTGATTTTTTTGTTGTATTCCTAAAACGTGTCAAAATGACTTGAAAATTGGACCATCAATAGAACTTGGGTAGATAAAGAGCCTTAACTCAAAACATTTGCATTAGGGGTGGACACGTGACCAGTTAGAGAGATAAAAGCAATACACAATTATTTTAAGCCGTTGGTGGCGAGTTCAAGTGATAAATTCTAGCTAGTACCTTAAAGCTATTTCGTTGTAAGTGCTTTATAGATTGTCGTTCGGAATGGGCGACTTTCATTTCTTTTTAAGGAGATATGGGGTAAAACAGGTCACGTGACCAGATAATCAAAATCATTTTTATTCAAATTCTCTATTAAAAACAAACAAGAGCCACCCACACCGAACGACAATCTATAAAGCACTGGGAGAGAAATAGATTTAAGGCATTTGTCAGAATTTCCTACTTAAACTCGCCACCAACGAGCTATTTTTCTGTTTTCCAATGTAATGACGTCATAGGTCATGTGATCATAAAAAGCTTTGCACTAAAAAGTTAAGGACCCGAAATCCAATGTATGCACTAGTTTTCGTTTAAGCATAACAAATGTTTGCTGAGTTATTGAACAAAACGTGAATTCTCAAGAAGGCCCAAAACCCAGGCCTTAACATACTTGAGAACAGGACAATTTGTTGTGATCTTCATTTCGCTGCTGACTACTTACATCTCATCGGTGCAGTTGCTTGGTTGCTCCATTCGGTTTCCGTCTAAAATATCCTTCAGCAAATCTCTGTCGTTGACTGTAGGATAAGGGAATCCCCCTAAAGTAAACAAATGTTATTCAGTAAATCTCTGTCGTTGACTGTAGGATAAGGGAATCCCCCTAAGGTAAACAATGTTATTCAGTAAATATCTGTCGTTGACTGTAGGATAAGGGAATCCCCCTAAGGTAAACAATGTTATTCAGTAAATCTCTGTCGTTGACTGTAGGATAAGGGAATCCCCCTAAAGTAAACAAATGTTATTCAGTAAATCTCTGTCGTTGACTGTAGGATAAGGGAATCCCCCTAAAGTAAACAAATGTTATTCAGTAAATCTCTGTCGTTGACTGTAGGATAAGGGAATCCCCCTAAAGTAAACAAATGTTATTCAGTAAATATCTGTCGTTGACTGTAGGATAAGGGAATCCCCCTAAAGTAAACAAATGTTATTCAGTAAATATCTGTAAATATCTGTCGTTGACTGTAGGATAAGGGAATCCCCCTAAGGTAAACAATGTTATTCAGTAAATCTCTGTCGTTGACTGTAGGATAAGGGAATCCCCCTAAGGTAAACAATGTTATTCAGTAAATCTCTGTCGTTGACTGTAGGATAAGGGAATCCCCCTAAAGTAAACAAATGTTATTCAGTAAATATCTGTCGTTGACTGTAGGATGAGGGAATCCCCCTAAAGTAAACAAATGTTATTCAGTAAATCTCTGTCGTTGACTGTAGGATAAGGGAATCCCCCTAAAGTAAACAAATGTTATTCAGTAAATCTCTGTCGTTGACTGTAGGATAAGGGAATCCCCCTAAAGTAAACAAATGTTATTCAGTAAATATCTGTCGTTGACTGTAGGATAAGGGAATCCCCCTAAGGTAAACATTGTTATTCAGTAAATATCTCTTATTCAGTCGTCGTATCGTGACTGTAGACTGTAGGATAAGGGAATCCCCCTAAAGTAAACAATGTTATTCAGTAAATATCTGTCGTTGAATAAGGGAATCCCCCTAAGGTAAACATGTTATTCAAATGTTATTCAGTAAATATCTGTCGTTGACTGTAGGATGAGGGAATCCCCCTAAGGTAAACAAATGTTATTTAAAAACGTTTTATATTGCTTGAAATGATCACTGAATCAATGAGTACCAAGTGTGCATATTTCCCACAGTACGATGCCAAATGCCCATCTGAAATCAAATAGAGAACTCGCGTTAGGCTGAACAGTGCTAAAGACACAGCTGCTGTAGGATTTAATACTTACACATCACTAGCAGTAGAATAGATCCTGTCTCTCATTGCTTCAAGAGATAACCATCGTAAAGGAATCTTTCCTGTGCTTCGCTTAACGTATATTCCTTCTCTGGAAAGACCAAAGTCTGCTAACTTCAACACTTTGTCCTCGCCAACTAATATGTTTCTTGCTGCGAGATCTCGGTGAAGAACGCCTTTCATAGACAGATAATCCTATTGAAATACAACATAAACTACTGTTGGATGCTCTCAGTGCAGTCTTGTGGTTATACTGGTTACAGGCACAAACTTAAGTGGAAAGAAGAAAAGGCAAAAGAAGACGACGATGACGACGTTGTCACGACGATGTTGGCGAAGAGAAAGAAAAACTGTTAATAGGTTTTGGCAAATCAGAGGAGTAAGGAGGCGTGAGGAGGTGTGAGGAGGCGTGAGGAGGTGTGAGGAGGCGTGAGGAGGCGTGAGGAGGTGTGAGGAGGCGTGAGGAGGCGTGAGGAGGTGTGAGGAGGAGTGAGGAGGCGTGAGGAGGCGTGAGGAGGTGTGAGGAGGTGTGAGGAGGTGTTAGAAGGCGTGAGAAGGCGTGAGGAGGTGTGAGGAGGTGTGAGGAGGCGTGAGGAGGTGTGAGGAGGAGTGAGGAGGCGTGATGAGGCGTGAGGAGATGTGAGGAGGCGTGAGGAGGAGGAGGCGTGAGGAGGTGTGAGGAGGTGTGAGGAGGTGTGAGGAGGTATGAGAAGGCGTGAGGTGTGAGGAGGTGTGAGGAGGTGTGTGATAGTGGATCGAAGTACTAAAGCGACATGCAGGAAGAAAGATATGGGAGTAACTGTAAAGATAAATAATTTTTCGACATAAAGTCAATATGCTTACCATTCCAGAGGCAATTTGATAAGCAAATGACTGCAGTTCACTAGAGTCCAGAGCCCCATCCAATGAAAGGACTTCAGAGTCATAGTTTGAAGAACTACTCTTTTTGTTTATAGTCGCTGTACATGTTACTTATCAATAAAATAAAAAGTAATACAATGATATTAGGTATTAAGTGGGCTTGTATCCACAATGCAACACGTCGTGCAATACATTCGTTATCGTATTCTAGTCGAAAGCCGGTACTAAACAAATAGATTCCATTTTTCTGTGTGTCTGTACTCTTATAGAGGCACAGATGACGTCAAAATGTGGTGAGAACAAAAAAGGACGCCACGAGAGGATTTCGAGGGCGTGACTGTTGTTCTCACCACATTTTAACATCTTCTGTGCATCTATAAGAGTACAGACGCACAGCGAAATGAAATCTATTTGTTTTATATAATATTTTGAGAATCGAGTGACTTTGTGACGTCATCTATGTGTCTGCAGTACTCTAATAACACACGGCCCTCGACCAATCAAAGCGCGCGTAATATACCAATTATTCTATAAAGTGTTATACCTGTAGTTTCTACTGTTTGGTTGCTGGATAACACACGTCCCTCGACCAATCAAAGCGCGCGTAATATACCAATTATTCTATAAAGTGTTATACCTGTAGTTTCTACTGTTTGGTTGCTGGATAACACACGTCCCTCGACCAATCAAAGCGCGCGTAATATACCAATTATTCTATAAAGTGTTATACCTGTAGTTTCTACTGTTTGGTTGCTGGATAACACACGTCCCTCGACCAATCAAAGCGCGCGTAATATACCAATTATTCTATAAAGTGTTATAACTGTAGTTTCTACTGTTTGGTTGCTGGATAACACACGTCCCTCGACCAATCAAAGCGCGCGTAATATACCAATTATAATATAAAGTGTTATACCTGTAGTTTCTACTGTTTGGTTGCTGGATAACACACGTCCCTCGACCAATCAAAGCGCGCGTAATATACCAATTATTCTATAAAGTGTTATACCTGTAGTTTCTACTGTTTGGTTGCTGGATAACACACGTCCCTCGACCAATCAAAGCGCGCGTAATATACCAATTATTCTATAAAGTGTTGTAACCTGTAGTTTCTACTGTTTGGTTGCTGGATAACACACGTCCCTCGACCAATCAAAGCGCGCGTAATATACCAATTATTCTATAAAGTGATATACCTGTAGTTTCTACTGTTTGGTTGCTGGATAACACACGTCCCTCGACCAATCAAAGCGCGCGTAATATACCAATTATTCTATAAAGTGATGTACCTGTAGTTTCTACTGTTTGGTTGCTGGATAACACACGTCCCCCTCGACCAATCAAAGCGCGCGTAATATACCAATTATTCTATAAAGTGTTATAACTGTAGTTTCTACTGTTTGGTTGCTGGATAACACACGTCCCTCAACCAATCAAAGCGCGCGTAATATACCAATTATTCTATAAAGTGATATACCTGTAGTTTCTACTGTTTGGTTGCTGGATGTACCTTGATTATCATCTTCGTTTCTGCCGACATACAACACACCTACATCCTTTGAACTACGCCGCTGGTTGGAAAAAATAGCGAGAATCTCTTGGCCTAAGTTTGAGATGGACAAGGCCTTTTGCTGTAGAGGAACGTCCCTCGAGAATGAGCGCGCGTAATAGCAAACGTTAGATTTAGCTTCTCCTGTATACTTGTCCGGTTAAAAGTTTCAGTTCTAAATGGATTTTAGCAGTTGCTACATGTCCATATACCGCCCGAAAGGAGTACATTTTTCAAGGTAGTTATGAAAGGGTAGGGATAACATGACTTGAAGTATAGCAAAGGGTAGAGAAAACTGTCATTTACCAGGGGCTTTCAAGACTAGATTGTATAGGGTTCTGTCATAGTAGTTTACCTTAGTATCATTGGTTGGTGTATGTTGCAGGACTGATGTTTGGACTGGTTCTTAGCGACTGACTCTGTGTTGTAGTTTCTTATGTCTGGAATAGTGGTCTGGATGTATAGACATTTTTCTACTACGTTTCTGGATAACACGATCTCAAACTAGTTACCAAGAAAATAGTTAGAAATAAATACGCATATTGCAATGTTTGCTAAACACTTGCTAACTGACGTCGAACCTTTTTGCGCAAGTCCCGTAAATAGTGCAGAAGATCGCCATATGGAGCATACTCTACCACGAGACAGACCGGTTCGTAGAGAGTGAGATGAGCAACCAAGAATGGTTATTATATTCTCGTGTTTTGCCAATCATCTTCATAAAGTTTTAGCATTGCTGTTCTAAAACCGCCCGAAAGGAGTCGTCTTTTTTCGTCTTCTGTGGCGTTGTCTGATGACAACAAAACAAATTATGATTTATTGAACGATGCTCAGACTAGAGAAGGAAAACGAACGGAGGTAGATGAAAATTGTTGGTAATCGAATGAATGATGATTGGATGTATAGCGATGAATGAATGGATGGATGAATGCATAGATGTCGTAGATGAATGACATTTGAATGAATGATCTCAAACTAGATGAAAGAAAATAGATGAAATGGCATGAATGAAAAGATGATGAATGCGCAAGTCCCGAATGAGTGCAGAAGATGCCATATGGAGCATGAATGAATGAGAGTGAATGCATATATGAATGGTTGAATATATGGTTGAATCATCTTCATAAATGAATTCTGAAAATGAATGAATGTGGCGTTGTCTGATAGAACAATGAATTATGATTTATGAACGATGCTCAGGAGAGAATGAAAACGAACGGAGGTAGATGAATGAATCGAATGAATGATGGATGTATAGATGAATGAATGGATGGATGAATGCATAGATGCGTAGATGAATGAATGAATGAATGCATAGATGAATGGATGAATGGATGAATGAAAAGATGATGAATGCGTAGATGAATGAATGAATGAATGAATGAATGAATGAATGAATGAATGCATAGAATGGACGAATGAATGATGAATGCATAGATGAATGAATGAATGAATGCATATGAATGAATGCATAGATGAATGAATGCATAGATGAATGAATGCATAGATGAATGAATGCATAGATGAATGAATGAATGAATGCATAGATGAATGAATGAATGAATGAATGCATATATGAATGGATGAATGAATGGATGAATGCATAGATGAATGAATGAATGAATGAATGAATGAATGCATAAATGAATGAATGCATAGATGAATGAATGAATGAATGCATAGATGAATGAATGAATGAATGAATGAATGGATGAATGAATGAATGAATGAATGAATGAATGAATGAATGAATGAATGAATGAATGAATGAATGAATGAATGAATGCATAGATGAATGAATGCATAGATGAATGAATGAATGAATGCATATATGAATGAATGGATGGACGGATGAATGCATAGATGAATGAATAAAATGGATGAATGCATAAATGAATGAATGATAAAAATGAGATCAATAAATACAAGTACCGACTGATATAAATGTATGACAAACCTTTCAGTATTTTCACAGCTACAATGGTTTTATCAGGGTTGCCATTCATGCCGTATGCATCAGCAAGAAAAACGTGACCAAAAGCTCCTTTACCAAGTTTTCGTCCAATCTCCAGTCTGTGAAAACCACACTCGTATTCGTCTGTCTCTCCTAGTCGTATTGCCTCTTGGATTTGCTGCTCTACGTACGCAGGATTCAACTCCAGGCCCCCGTTGATACATTTAGGAGGAAGATTAACCATAAGCCTGCAACTAGAAATTAATCGATTACACCACAGGAATCCCAGGCAATAAATATATGATTCAATCAAAACAAAAGTTCATTATTGTCAGTCAATCATACTTTTCCGTGTTACTTAAAAGAGCTGAGTCTTGATCAAGGTTGCGATGGTAGATATGTGACTCCAAACCGTTAGCATTGTCTCCAGTTAAGCTCTGCAGTTCAGTTCGTCGATACGTCAAGGGTTTACGCTGAGTTCGTTTATAGACGAATAACAAGACAAGGAATGTGACTAGTATAATAATAATCAATGGAACGACGACGGATACAGCGATTAGGGCACTGTTCTTCCTTGCTTGAGTATGTGCTGCGAAAATACCTTGAAAAAATACATCATTATCAATCACAGTAATCCTCTCAAAATTACTAACGTAGATATTTTCCATATACATATAGAGCTAATATGGGAAAACTAGATTTTCGTAATTTCTAGCCATTCTATTTGTTGTTGCAGCTCAGAATCTTTTGCAAATCTATTTTTTAAGGAAAACCAAGACTTTGACGACAAGAAATCTCCAAAATAAACCGATTCTGAAAAAGTCCTCTCAAAATTACATAACGTATCAACGTAGATATTTTCCATATAGAGCTAATATGGGAAAACTGGTTTTTCGTAATTTCTAGCCATTCTATTTCTTGTTTCTGTTCAGAATCTTTTGTAAATCTATTTTTTAAGGAAAACCAAGACATCGACGCCAAGAAATCTCGAAAATAAACCGATTCTGAAAAAGTCCTCCCAAACTTACATAACGCAGATATTTTCCATATAGAGCTAATATGGGAAAACTGTTTTTTCGTAATTTCTAGTCATTCTATTTGTTGTTGCTGTTCAGAATCCTTTGCAAAGCTATTTTTTTAAGGAAAACCAAGACTTTGACGGCAAGAAATCTCGAATATAAACCGATTCTGAACCGATTCGCGCATTAAAAGACGACTGCGACTACATTTTTAGTCAGGCCTTCCACAGGAAGCCCGAGTAAATAGGAGATAAATAACACTCATGTACTCTCATGTTCTATAAATGTGTCATTTTTGAATCTATTAGTTAGTATTCTTACTTGAAGTCGTCGGCGAATGGTCTGTGACTGTCGTGGACGACTTCACTGTGCTCATAATCTCCACTACTGAAAGTTAAATTAAATAGCAGGGATTAGCAGGGATTAGCAGGGAGTAGCAGGGAGTAGCAGGGAGTAGCAGGGAGTAGCAGGGAGTAGCAGGGAGTAGCAGGGAGTAGCAGGGAGTAGCAGGGAGTAGCAGGGAGTAGCAGGGAGTAGCAGGGAGTAGCAGGGAGTAGCAGGGAGTAGCAGGGAGTAGCAGGGAGTAGCAGGGAGTAGCAGGGAGTAGCAGGGAGTAGCAGGGAGTAGCAGGGAGTAGCAGGGAGTAGCAGGGAGTAGCAGGGAGTAGCAGGGAGTAGCAGGGAGTAGCAGGGAGTAGCAGGGAGTAGCAGGGAGTAGCAGGGAGTAGCAGGGAGTAGCAGGGAGTAGCAGGGAGTAGCAGGGAGTAGCAGGGAGTAGCAGGGAGTAGCAGGGAGTAGCAGGGAGTAGCAGGGAGTAGCAGGGAGTAGCAGGGAGTAGCAGGGAGTAGCAGGGAGTAGCAGGGAGTAGCAGGGAGTAGCAGGGAGTAGCAGGGAGTAGCAGGGAGTAGCAGGGAGTAGTAGCAGGGAGTAGCAGGGAGTAGCAGGGAGTAGCAGGGAGTAGCAGGGAGTAGCAGGGAGTAGCAGGGAGTAGCAGGGAGTAGCAGGGAGTAGGCAGGGAGTAGCAGGGAGTAGCAGGGAGTAGCAGGGAGTAGCAGGGAGTAGCAGGGAGTAGCAGGGAGTAGCAGGGAGTAGCAGGGAGTAGCAGGGAGTAGCAGGGAGTAGCAGGGAGGAGAGGGAGTAGCAGAGAGTAGTAGGGAGGAGCAGGGAGTAGGAGGGAAGAGGGAGTAGCAGAGAGTAGCAGGAGAAACAAATTCGCTAATCAAATTAGATATACGTACCATCAAACGAAAGCTTTAATAACGGAGAAGGAATTCTGCAAGCCATAGAATCAAACCCTTGAATCTAGATGTAAAAGAACATATCAACATATGATGAGTGGGAAAGTTACCGCACCGTCACCGCACCACACCTTGCCGTATTGAAAGAGTTTGATTGGATGAGATGCTTCTGCACGCTTTTTGATTGGTTCAGACAGGAAGCCATTTGAGTGTCACTGTAACTAAATTAAATTTATATAGCGCCATATCTAAAACCCTATGGCGCTATTAAAATTATAAAATATATATGTGTATACACGTGTTTTCAAAAACGTTGCCCTTTTACAAAATACAAAATAGCAAAAAAGGAATTAACTAGAGAAACAAAAGAAATGCACTCAAGCTGAACTCTGCTTTATTGTTTCTCTAATTAATTTTTTTTTTACTATTTTACTATTTTGTATTTTGTAAAAGGACAACGTTTTTGAAAACAGGTGTATGTCTAAAACAGTAAAATAACTAAATAAACTGTACCGTAGGTTTCCCACTCATTCGAAAACGACTCCATAATATACCAACTTACCAGTACATAGTATGTACACTTCAAAGTGAGCTCATTAAACGTCATGTTGTATGTTGATAACTATGAAGATTCAAAGTACAGATATCGCTCAATACAATATCGAATTTTGTTATAAACGAGTGTGAGAGTCGTGTCCCCACTAGTGAGATGAGCGTTAGGTGTATACAATATAGAATGTAGTAAGAAGTGAGTGTGAGACTCGTGTCCCACCAGTGAGATGAGTGTTGGGTGTACAGAATATAGAATGTAGTAAGAAGTGAGTGTGAGAGTCGTGTCCCCACTAGTGAGATGAGCGTTGGGTGTTTAGAATATAGAATGTAGTAAGAAGTGAGTGTGAGAGTCGTGTCCCCACTAGTGAGATGAGCGTTGGGTGTACAGAATATCGAATGTAGTAAGAAGTGAGTATGAGAGTCGTGTCCCCACTAGTGAGATGAGCGTTGGGTGTACAGAATATCGAATGTAGTAAGAAGTGAGTATGAGAGTCATGTCCCCACTAGTGAGATGAGTGTTGGGTGTACAGAATATCGAATGTAGTAAGAAGTGAGTGTGAGAGTCGTGTCCCCACTAGCAGTACTACTAAATACATTGACACGTTAAAAAGTATTTATCAGTGACCATACTGTACCAGGCTAGTAGTAATGATGAGATGTATGTATCTCTTAGGAAATGTACAATCCTTTAAATACATCATAACACTATCTCTGATAATGATTCTATCGAAGAGAACAAACACAGTGCATTACCAACTGCAATAAAATGTAATCACTTCGTCAGCTGTTGCAAGAAACGATGGCTGTAGAAGAGAGCAATTCATAGGTTAACGGGAATCTATATTACCGTGAAAAAGTGTTATAAACTTTGCTGACGTTTCGAGCCTTAGCCCTTCGACGAAGGCTAAGGCTAAGGCTAAGGCTAAGGCTAAGGCTAAGGCTAAGGCTAAGGCTAAGGCTAAGGCTAAGGCTAAGGCTAAGGCTAAGGCTAAGGCTAAGGCTAAGGCTAAGGCTAAGGCTAAGGCTAAGGCTAAGGCTAAGGCTAAGGCTAAGGCTAAGGCTAAGGCTAAGGCTAAGGCTAAGGCTAAGGCTAAGGCTAAGGCTAAGGCTAAGGCTAAGAAGGCTAAGGCTAAGGCTAAGGCTAAGGCTAAGGCTAAGGCTAAGGCTAAGGCTAAGGCTAAGGCTAAGGCTAAGGCTAAGGCTAAGGCTAAGGCTAAGGCTAAGGCTAAGGCTAAGGCTAAGGCTAAGGCTAAGGCTAAGGCTAAGGCTAAGGCTAAGGCTAAGGCTAAGTTGAAGGCTCAAAACGTCAGTAAAGTTAAGTACTCTTTTTCACGGTGTTATAGATTTCCTTTAACCATTGAATTGATCATCATATACCGACGCAGCCCAAACTGTATACTCGCTAGTTTCCATTTACATGTATACCAAAAAGAGCGCTCCGCGAAAAGCCTGAAAGGAAAGGTTACAGAGTATTACCTGAAATAAGCAACATTCTGGCTCCAAGCTCCGTCGTCCCATACTATCGTGACGTTAGTATGGTTAAATCTGATTGGCTGATTTCTTAATAGAGTCACGTGTTTAGAGTTTGGAAGCTGTTCGAGATTTTTAGTAATCGGATTTGCTGAAAAAAATTGATACTGTTACTCGGTCGTCCATCAACTAAAAGGATGCATACTCCTTTATAAGCAATCAATCAATCAATCAATCAATCAATCAATCAATCAATCAATCAGTTATATGCTTTTGACTTTATATGGTCAACGTGTCCTTATATGGTGTGACATCACCACACGCACGACACGGCTTTGATGAAAAGTTAAACTTGATCAAAGTGAGCGAAGTAACTTTCTTAACTTTCCAAACATTTGACAAACTTTAACTTCGATAATTCAGTAAAGGATTTGACCAAATTATCCTTGGTGGATTTGACTGAAATTATTGTGAATTTGGGACACTTGAGGCTTCAGTTTGCCATGTCCTTCGACAGAGAAAACCGATAAGTGCAAGGAGTTTTGTTGCAGTAGTCTTGTAGAACTGCAATGGGAGATGCACCTTAATTTTGCTCAATCCATCTGACTGAGATATATTTGTAAAAGTTGACGATATCAGTCAGTTGTATCGCTCAGTTTTGTCTTTTTATTTAGTTGGTTTGCACTTAAACATCGTAGAAATTAATCGTGCGACCACTTTGTTATTTTGGAGCAGAAGCTGTGTAGTCTTTTGCTTTTAAAACGTTAATTATGAAAGGAAAAACCGAGTTTGAGGATGTCATCGTCGGATGTCCATATCCAACGCTCAATGGCATTCAGATTTCTTGGGAATAACATTGTTTGTTCAAAGTATTTTCATATCAATGTGTTTGTGTTAACAAGAAAGAAAGTAATTTATGCTGTAGGGAATGGTCACATGGTCTGTAATGGGATAACATTAGGGACTGTTCATTATCTTCCCAATGTTTTCTCATTTCAGATTTCTTGGGAATAACATTGTTTGTTCAAAGTATTTTCATATCAATGTGTTTGTGTTAACAAGAAAGAAAGTCATTGATGCTGTAGGGAATGGTCACATGGTCTGTAATGGGATAACATTAGGGACTGTTCATTATCTTCCCCAATGTTTTCTCATTTCAGATTTCTTGGGAATAACATTGTTTGTTCAAAGTATTTTCATATCAATGTGTTTGTGTTAACAAGAAAGAAAGTCATTGATGCTGTAGGGAATGGTCACATGGTCTGAACTGAGGACAACATTGAAACAAGCTAAAGAGGTCTATTGCTTGGTTTCAACCAGCTGTTACAAGTCCTTGAATATCATTATTTGCCTTCAAGGCATACACTGCCCTCCATGTCAGTGCTATCAAGCAGAGAGTATTCTATTGAAAAAGTGCAATTCAGCTGATTAAAATTCCGCAAGTGACCCGGGGAAATAACGTCTACCAAAACCCAGCAATTGATAATTAATTAATTATTGGGAAAATATAATCTAGCATCCTTACCTCTACAAGCACAAAGACCTTGGATGCATTCTAGAGATAAAACCTGAATTAGCTTGCTGTCAAGTCTCATTTGATTTAAACATTCTGTTGTTGTTGTTGAGTTTCTATTTTCTATTATTGTTTCTAGTAGTACAGACGGCATACTTTATTTACTACGGCGCCGGGACTTCAACAAAATCTCCCTCGGCTTTCGGGTACATTTAATCACCAATCAACCTGATAGCCATGCTATTACTTATAATAATAGTCTTTGCAAAATTCTCAAAAATCGTTCAAAATGGTCATTTGTGGTGGATTGTAATCCATTGAATATGGTCAAAAATGGCCCGAAACTGACAATTTTCATATATAGCTGTCAGAGTCACATTAAATTTTAATACAGTGAGTATATCAATGCCTTTCCATACACTCATATCATTTCCTAGCTTTATAAATATTTAGGTTTTCTGGATATACAGCTATTTCAAGAAAGGTTGGTGAAGGTTTTGTTGCATCTTGCATCTTGCATACCAAGCCCGAAATGTATTGTGGATCATTTATAAATAATGTCAGCATGCACATACAGAAGAAAATATGCCGGCTCCATATTGCGAAGACTAGCTAAGACAAAGTTTGGGAAAATTCCCAGAGTCCATATTGTTGTGACCTTTCGCTGCATGACTCCATTCACATCACCCATAGTGCATTTCGGGCTTGGTATGCAACAAAACCTTCACCAACCTTTTTTGATAGCTGTATATGTTCAAGGACAGGTGTTATTTCAATTTTGCTTCAATATAAAATGCTCACACTAATGTGAAAAATAGTATTGGAGGTATATCTGTGCAGGGGAGGGGAAGGAAGGGAGGGGAAGGAAGGGAGGGGAAGGAGGGGGAGGGGGGGGGGGGGGGAGGGGAGGGGAAGGGAAGGAAGGGAGGGGAAGGAGGGGAGGGGGAAATTTTATTCCCATCATTTTCAACGCTCAATTTAAAATCCCTCCCCCTGCTAATTTCTGATAAGTCCCTAATAATAATATAATATTTATGAACGAATTTAAAAAAATACTTATTTTCGAGATATGTCGTTTTTTGAACGTTTTAAGAGTATGTCAAATTACGGAATTATAATTATTACTCGGGCCCAGGCCGCAGGCCGCCCGAGTTAGAAAATGCGGATTTCGGTAGTAGTAGTAGTAGTAGTAGTTTTGTTCGGCTCCAAAATGACGAGTATGCGACGTATTTAATCGTATCCGGAGTTTCAAGATTACTCAGCAGATTTGAAAAGATAAACGAGAAACAGGACTCAAGTAGATTTTGAATCTTAGTTTTGAAAGCAGCTGTAGATCTTCAAGCTATTAAAAGGTCAGGATTCTAGTTCATCGTTCAATGACTAGAAGTGGTAAAAGGACTAGAAGCTCGCTTAAAATATTTTTTTTTTTAAACAAACGCGAGGCCGTTATCGGAACCATCTGACCTATGCAACCTCAAGACGTATCATGTTCGTACTCACCGGACTAATAGTCTCCCTCGTCACTCAACTGTCACTGATTGTCATGACGTCAGAGAAATTATATTGTATTGAAGAAGATGTCCTTGTTTTATTCGACGTTCGAACCGTAACTCGAACCCGAACTCGATTCCAAACTCGACGTTTCGGGATCTGAAGCTAGAGAGGGGGCCTTTACACAAACTCATCAAAATCAAATCAATTGAACTCAAAGTCAAAAGGTAATCAAATGAACTCAAAGGCAAATCAAATGAACTCGACACATACATGTATATACATAGTCTCCCTCGTCACGCAACTGTCAGTCATTGTCAGGTCTCTCCTCGCGCAGCTGACATTGTCCTTGTTCTTCAACCAACTGGCATTCATTTTCAAGTACTTCCTCGAACAACTGACATTTTCCTTTTCACAATGCCCGAGTGAACGCTCATTGAGCGTCTTGTTTATTAGACAATACCGTCAGTTTATCTCCTCGTTGACCCCACCTCCCGGGGAATGGAAAATGGCGAATCCCCGCAATGTCTCCGCTATACCCGAGGTGGGGGGAATGCCCCACTATACCCGAGGTGGGGAGAATGCCCCGCTATATCCGAGGTGGGGGGAATGCCCCGCTATACCCGAGGTGGGGGGAATGCCCCGCTATACCCGAGGTGGGGGGAATGCCCCGCTATACCCGAGGTGGGGGGAATTCCTCGCTATAACCGAGGTGGGGGAGAATTCCTCGCTATACCCGAGGTGGGGGGAATTCCTCGCTATACCCGAGGTCGGGGGAATGCCCCGCTATACCCGAGGTGGGGGGAATTCCTCGCTATACCCGAGGTGGGTGGGGGGGGGGGGGAATTCCTCGCTATACCCGAGGTGGGGGGATGCCCCGCTATAACCGATGTGGGTGGGGGGAATACCCCGCTGCCCCACTATTCCCGAGGTGGGGGAAATGCCCCACTATACCCGAGGTGGGGGGTTGCCCGGGGTGGGTGGGGTTAGGGCGGCGTTATTCCAAATAGTAGATGTAAGATTGTCAGGGCTCTCTTTCTAGTAGAACCTGATATTGATGTGTGGACGACCAGCTACTCGTTCGTTAGTAAAAACCACTAACCTGGTATAATGAAGTTCACATTTATCGAGTAAACATGTTTGAGCATGTTATTATGTCTGAAAACCTAAAAGAAAGTTATTGTTTGTTTGTTACTCTCTAAGAAACAAGACTCACTGCATGCTTGCAAGGCATATTGGGTCTGGTCCTACAAATAACGCTAACTTTAAGAGTGTAATACTTACAGATACTTACGCTTATATTATACCGGCAACCCAAGTACAGTAAACTCTTAGCCGAATTCGAAGGGGAGTTTTCGTCCAACTGAGTTTGATTTGAAAACTGCGAAGAAACAACTATTAGCCTACTTCTCGTCACCTAATAAACTAATGTATGTATATATGTACCTGTACAAAGAACTACACGCTTAGTACACATTACCTTGCTGACATATCGAGAGATTCTGAATTGCGAACCATCATATTTCTTACATTCACTCGAATCAGAAAGAAGCGATATCTCAATTTCGATCCCATCTTCTGGTAGTACATGGATATCTACAAAGATATATAGATTGATTGATTGATTGATATATTGATTGATTGATTGATTGATTGATTGATTGATTGATTGATTGATTGATTGTCTTGATTGAAAGATACAACGACTTAATTACTTTTTTAACTGTCAATCTGTTTAGCATTACTGCTAATTGGGGACACGACTCTCATACTCACTCTATTATTACACATTATTACCTGGAGGGGGATCCCAGACTGAACAGCCAAGAGGTGATCCGTTGTGTTGGGATAAGGTGTTCTTAATTACGATAGTATTAATACACAGTATTACCTGGAGGGGGATCCCAGAACAGCCAAGAGGTGATCCGTTGTTTTGGGATAATATGTTCTTAATTACGATACTATTATTACACAGTATTACCTGGAGGGGGATCCCAGAACAGCCAAGAGGTGATCCGTTGTGTTGGGATAAGGTAAAATGTTGTTATATATATATCTGCTGTTACACGGAGCCTCAGGTTTGTGATAGGACAGGGAGAAGTGATGTTGTCGAACATCATGTGGACTTTACAGCTCTCTGATCAAAAATGAATGTGATGGTCATTCTAGCGTATTTATAACAAATATTCTAATATAGCAATGAAATAACGCACGCTCTGATTGGCTAGAGTTCTATGAACTATTTGCCCATGGGCTGCACGCTCTCGTCAACCACCCTCTGGCCTAGCCAATCAGAGCGTGCGTTATATCATTCATAATAAAAATAGCTCTTACTGTTTGTTGTATAGTAAGAACTAAAGGAGGAAAACCCGTGTGTGCCATACATCGATACGGCTGCTACCCTCATGCTGTAGTTGGTTTTGGTTTCCAATGTGGGACTTGTAAATGTTGTATTGGATACCTGAGAGCAAAGAGACATATCTTAATGTTTGTGTAGATAGACGTAAAACTGTCGTTTTTGCTTAGAATTTGGGATCTAACGTTTTGGGCTACCTGTGTATTCATACCACAGGATATCCAGCTTGATTAGTTTCCTTACCACGTGATACCGCTGTACATAAGGAATGATAATCAATGGATCCATCACGAGGTTTTCTCTTTGTAGTTCCAATACATAAAGTACAGAAGTGTTCCTTATATGGCTACGGTTCCCAGGCATCCATTGTACTGTTATTGTGGTGTAGGTATGTGATTGCAAGTACGGTTGTTCGGGTACTGGGGGGATGTATTCGTCTGCGGCTGCAAAAAAAGAAAGCAGAAACACATAGCACAGATAACTGACGAAATGTTCCATGAATGTAATTGGAATTGTGTTGTTGTATCAGACGTGAAGACGTAGACCGTTGTGCTTATGCAATAGTGTAGTGCAATCGATAATCACTAAGTCATGATATCACTGTTCACTTGCTCCTTTACATCGATAATCACTAAGTCATGATATCACTGTTCACTTGCTCCTTTACTTCGATAATCACTAAGTCATGATATCACTGTTCACTTGCTCCTTTACATCGATAATCACTAAGTCATGATATCACTGTTCACTTGCTCCTTTACATCGATAATCACTAAGTCATGATATCACTGTTCACTTGCTCCTTTACATCGATAATCACTAAGTCATGATATCACTGTTCACTTGCTCCTTTACATCGATAATCAAGTCATGATATCACTGTTCACTTGCTCCTTTACATCGATAATCACTAAGTCATGATATCACTGTTCACTTGCTCCTTTACATCGATAATCACTAAGTCATGATATCACTGTTCACTTGCTCCTTTACATCGATAATCACTAAGTCATGATGTTCACTTGCTCCTTTACTTCGATAATCACTAAGTCATGATATCACTGTTCACTTGCTCCTTTACATCGATAATGAAGTCATGATATCACTGTTCACTTGCTCCTTTACATCGATAATCAAGTCATCGATCAACAAATTAAACTGATTGCCGACAAAACAAAACAAAAACAAAACTTTTTCGCTTTTTAGTGTTACTCAGTTGTAAACTGTTTTCAAACTGAGCAGGATACTACGAGATAATGCATAAGAATGATTTTAATTATGTAATAAACGCTTTGTTTTACTGTAAATAGTGTTTAAATAAATAAAAGTATAAACTTCCGATTATAATGGATCAGCTTCCACTTGAAGAACAACATCGTGCCGGACGAGCTTGGTTATCCATAATGCACACGCCATTACGTGCTCTACTGTACGCTTTTCAACATACCTTCATTTTGAACTATTTCAATCATTCATCCCCGTCATTTGTTATCTGATATTGTCCATTCATCAACGATTGCTTTTCCATCCGTTATTAGTTTTTCTTATTCGTTATCGATTGTATTTGTTTTCCGTTCAATTATTCCGTTGATGTTATCTTAAATTTTTCAAAACTGTCATTTTTTGTGATTCTCATCATATCGATCTGCTTGCCTGTCTCCACAAACTTCCCTCTCTGTTTTCCCGAATATTTTATCTCTCACATCACAACATCCGATGTTGAACCTATACACTCTAAATGTCTTATACCAAAAATAGCTATGAACGCTTACCTGCCACAGAAGAATTCACAATGTGACTACAGCACTCTATGCATATGGCTTTACTGGGAATCTAAAACAACAAATACACTTACTTATAGTCATAGTATACAGTACATACATGTATCGACATGACGATTTGTCTTTCTATCAAGTAGATTTACAGATATGAAAAGCACAATAGTACGAGTGTTTGATGCACACACATTATGGATGTACATCTTCTACTCAGAAAGGTTGCTTTTAGGAGTTGAGGAGGCTGATTTCATTAACTACTAGATTCATCCCAACGGAAATTTCAGTAGAGATAATCTCCCTAAATCTTGACAGCAACAATGATATCAAAGCAAGAACCATCTTGTCCAATTCAGACTACAATTCTCACGCTGTAAGCTAAGTGGAAAAACAGCAATATTGGGAAAAAGTCTTATTTTCCTTCTATTTCATTTTCAGTTATTTATTTCCATCTACTTTCACTTTTTCATATTTTTAGTCCTTTCTTATTTTCTCCTCTTATTCTTTTCCCAGCACCGAATTGTTTCTAATTTTGTCAAAACTCAAAGTAAATCTCTCGCTCGTCTACTCGATCTATACGCGGTAAGGCTTGTACCAATGATTTATTAATCATTTCTTATGTTTCGACTGAAGGCCCTATATACACGATACGGTACGTCAATTGTTGTATAAATCGCATTAAGAAATATCAATATATTTACTGAATCTAAAATAAATAATAAAACATGGTGTGTTTTAGCCATTTCAAGCAAACTTAGGACAATAATAATAATAATAATAATCAAATATTTTTTTACGGGTGAAATATCGATTATTTTTGGTTACCTTTTGCAAACACCTCTCTTGGCAGCGACCAGTAGTGTAAGCAGCGGCCATAACCAAGCGAGACGTCATTGCAATAAGAACAACCGCGTTATACATTTCCTTTTTCGTCATCTCGGTCAATCCTGAAAAATCAAAGAAAATCGTTGTGTTAATATATAGTCGACGTGATCGTTAGCTGTCCCTTTAGAAATATTAGTAAGGAAAAAATATTGCGACTGATTTTCTTTACCTGAGTTGAGTAAAATAACAGACCGTTAAGCGAAGTAATTGAATGTGTATTGGCGAATTATATCTCATAGATAGGTATAGAGTTATTCCCAAGCCTTACTGTCGAGGAATATTTGCCTTCGAAAAAAGAAGATTGCCTAATTCATCACTGATGGCTGTGTTGCGCCAAACAAATCATGAATACCAATACAGTGTTGTTTTCTATGCCTTTCTTTCTGCCGAAATGAGTGACCGTTTCTGATTGGTGGTTAGATCCATTCAATCACCTTTGTTTTGCCGACCCAGCATTACAAGGCTGGAATACCCTGTCAGTTTTCGGGTTATTAAATTACTTTCACGAGTTATTTTGCCAGATAATTACTGCACACGTTCGCTTGTTGTTATTATAGATCTCAGATTTACATCGATCCACCCCGATTACTCCTACGGGCACAGCACAAGTCACATCGCCAATCCAGTAAGCGCCAGGCCAGTGAGGTAGAAATAATCCGGATCCTTCGTCCATTGATAGGTAACTAATTTATAATTATTTAGTTTTTAGTTTTACAACATATTATTATTCTTTGAATTTTTATCGATCCATTTGTGAAAGCATTGAGTTTTTGAAATGCATTTCAAGAAATAAATTATTATTATTATTATTATTATTATTATTAATTTCACGCGTGGTGCCGCTGACCGATGCTACATGTGCAATCTGGACTACGCAATATCGCAGCCGGTGTAGACTACGAACCCCCCACGACTGCTTGTACGTAGCAAGGCCGAATGCCCGCCAAAAATGGCCTGAGTGAGTTGTCACGTGATGTGACTTTACTTGGTGTAAACTGTAAAGTTCTATTCCGGTTTGTATTGTCAGTGTTTGCTGATAAAATCTATAGACATCTTAGTTTAGCTTAAAATAGCTTTGTCAGTTCGGTCAACTTGTGTTTATTTTGTGTTTTACCGACCGACAATCTATATCCAATATTTTGCGGAGTGTAAAAAGCCGTTTATCTACCTGCATGCGTATTAGTTTGTTCACGCTATGATCATGGTTATTTGAACGAAATATTACGATGAATAACGAATAACAATCGTTGTACCGGGGAAAGGGAAGCCAGAGTAGAACAATGGTATAAAACGAGCGCTACTCTTAACGATACCTTAGACCACCGTATTTCGGTAGTGTGAGAACGAGTTAAACCAGCATAACCTGAGCCCCAGGTTATGAAATGCTTTTAAGTGATGCCTAAAGGTACAACTGTCACTCAGCCTGTGTAGGAAGGAACAGCCGATATATACACAACTGATCAAAGTGAATAAAACCTTAATTTATTCATTTTCAGTAAACTCTTGTAATGAGTCACAAAGCATTTGCATAATTAAATAATGAGAGATTACACCTTCTTATTCGCATTATAAATATATTCAATTATTTTATCATTACAGTCGAAAATCGACTGATTCCCTAATTTTTGCAAGTCTGCAGATTTCCGCGGAAAGTAACTGATTAATCTTCCACTAAAGTTATAAGTAAATATGGGTTTTCACAAGTGTTTTGTGTTTTGATTGTAGGTTTTTATGATGCTTTACGAGTCATCAGCAACAAAGTTAGCGTGATTTTAGCAAGTCTCTAGTTAAAACTCGTTTTGTAAACTATCAAAACAAGGTGGACAAAAAAAGATTCTGTCAACGATAACATTGGAAATGTCTTTTTGTTGAAAAGATCAACAATTTCCCGCGGTACATTTATGTCTACCTAATAATTAGTAAACTCGAGCGAGCATCACGAAAACATGTTATTTAGGTACAATAACAACGGCTATACACTAAAGCACATGGCAAAACATGCAAAGGTCTCTGGAAAACAACATTTCAGCCAGTTTTAAATTCCATTTCACGTCAGTTTGCTGGACAACAGTAGGACAAAAAATAAATGGTTAGAAAACTGGTGATGGAACTACTACTGCGTGCTACAGAAAGAAAGAACGAAAGAAAGAATCATATAGCCATATCATATCTTGATCACAACGCCTAAATACGCCGCTCTGATTCAAATAACGGATTCGTGTAAGCCTTGTTTTCCGTTTGCATAATTAGAATAACTGCTCAACAAAAAACCTTTTTGGGATTAATTAACCGAATTAATAGTAGTATAAACACAAATAAATCAGCCCAAACCATACACATTAGTTTTTAGTTCATTTGAAGGGTTTTAAAGAAACAAATCGTGAAAAGTAAGATCAACAAGAATGGAAAAACATGATATAACAACAATGACTTCAAACTTCCGTTATGGTCGTTATGCTTTAGTGGATTCACTCCCATTTATTTTTACAACATTCATTTCACTGTTTTCATAACTGACGAGCATCACAACCTTCGATGTATTAAATTCTAATTGCTGGGTACACTCCTCATGATTAACAGTTAATCACGTTATTTGTCAGTATATTTGTCACATATAAAAACCCTGAAATAAACCAATCTGTAAAGACATATAGTATAGTCAGTCGCACATTACTTTAAACCCCGTGCTGTCAGCATAACCCATTCGTAATATCTATTAGTCTAGTCATGTATTGGACTGAAGACTGAACGACCAGAAAACCATTTATAGATGCACAGTAGCTATTTAAGGAAGTGCTTGAGTGTTTGACAGCCAAAAGCACTCCCGGTCCGCTTGCAGTAGGGCTTGATGGTTTTATCGCCATCGGCAAAATTAAAATCTGATTTATAACTGATCTATGTCACCTCAAGGGAAAATCTCAGTAAATCGAAGGTTAAAAGGACTTTAAACGTTACAATTAAATGTGTAATCTTGTCTTACCTTTAAACAACATTTCTTCATATTTAATGGTTGAATAATTGTTTAAAGCTCTTCTGGTCGTGGCAATGTCATAACGCGACGACGGTTTGTTTTACAGCTTCCTGAATAAAGAAGTAGAGACAAGTAAGTACAGTAATAAGAAGAACAATTGTTGTTGTTATTTTGTACGGCTTTAATTGATCTATTTTACACGTGATAAAACTAGGATATCGAGATCGCCACTTTAGTGTAGCTTGAGAAGGCAATCCGTACCGGCTCAATTTGAACAAGACCTATTAAGGAAGCTTCGAGAATGTATTTTGTCCGATCTGAGATTAGAAAAAAGGAGGGCAGGAACTGGATAACAAACACAAATGAAATGTTTCTTTTATTATTCTCGCCGGGGTAGTACAACTAAATCTATATCAACTACACATTTTTAACGTTTTTAATCATCTTTCTACTACACTATTCAAATTAGTTTATGTTAAGAACAAAATACGTGCAGAATGATTCTGTGTTCGCACTGAGCTGCTGAGTGTACATCTACAAAATACCGGAACATCAGTTGTTGGCCTGGTGTTGGTGACATCCAATCCAATATAATAGACCCGGGATAGACTATTATTATACTACACATCTATGGGGATTCTTAGGCTCATCGCAAACAAGAGTAAAATTAAAAGAAAAGTAGAAAGCAAACATGATGAATGAAAGAATTACAAATGTGGAATTACAAATGCACAATTTCTTGTTGGGCATCGACACCACATGATAACTCTGTTACCCTCTGCGCGCACTGCTGGCTCAGCTTAAGTGTTCGATTCATTTCCGTACCGCGGTTTTGATATCAGTTATTTACAAGACTGACAGGGCGGTTACCAAGGGTCTTCTATACAAGTTGATGTGCCTAAATATCTGTATGGTAGAAAACATCATGCACTCACCAACCATTTAAAACAAACCTAGACGGAGTTGCTGTAGCCTGATTTCCAGACGGGCCGTGGTCCTCGCTTTCTCCCTAGAGTTGCTGCAGGACGTCATATCATGATAAGATTAATTGTGATGTTAGACAACTGAATCAAATCAAATTTGAAGGAAATTGCCAATCCGATTGTTCTATTTTTAATCAATCCATACCCTAATCAAGAGACGATAATTTAAATACTTGTATTAAATTAAACTGTATTCTTATGAGCTGGAACTGTGCCATTAAAAGATAATAAATAGTATTGTAAACTGATAAGCTATTCAATTGTAAGTTGTTTTATGTGGCCCGCTTGATTCAAGTATTCATCATAGTGTGAACGTTATATAACATAACCAATTATTAGGAATATTGCTCAACTGAGATATGAAAACACGGAGGAGCTAGAATATTAAAAATCGGTAGATCACAAGAAACAAACTCCAGGCCGCAAGACATCAGTGACATTCACGGACGGTACCACCTAGAAATCATAGTACCTAGAAATCATAGTACCTAGAAATCATAGTACCTAGAAATCATAGTACCTAGAAATCATAGTACCTAGAAATCATAGTACCTAGAAATCATAGTACCTAGAAATCATAGTACCTAGAAATCATAGTACCTAGAAATCATAGTACTTAGAAATCATAGTACCTAGAAATCATAGTACCTATAGAAATCATAGTACCTAGAAATCATAGTACCTACTCAAGTATATTAAGGCCTGACACATGAGCCTAATTGGCATAAAAACCATTATTTTCTATAAACTGAAAACTATACATGCTTTGGAGATAAAACTTCACCAAAATGTTTAGTCCCTTGAGTGTGTGAAAATTTGATGTGGTTTATTGCATGTGCTGGGTCACGTGACAAATCACATGGCAACATATGTCCAAATATTTCAGCTTAAAATGGGGTACATAGAAACGTTGTTAAGAATAATGAATCAGATGTCAAAAAGTTACATTTAGAAAGGTCTTTCTAAATCCGCCTTTTAACGTTGTCCTTAATCATTAGTTATAGAGATAATTGATAAAACAGGTCACGTGACCAACCCAGTTATTTGCATATTTTTATTTTTCTCGTAAATGAGAATATGTAGACAGCATTAAAAGGCGGGATTAGAAAGATATCTACCAAAGGTATTTACCGAAACATTAGTTAGTGTTCTAAGAAAAGTCTCTACGCACCCCATTTTCGATTGAATTTTTCAACCAGTCTTGGCCACGTGATTTGTCACGTGACACTTCATTTGCTATTATCGCGACTAAATTTTCACAAATTCATGGGTCTTAGCATCTTGGAGAAGTTTCAGCTTCAAAGCATGAATAGTTTTCAGTTTATAGAAAATAATGTGTTTATGCTAATTAGGCTGAAATGTCAGGCCTTAATATACTTGAGTAGAAATCATAGTACCTAGAAATCATAGTACCTAGAAATCATAGTACCTAGAAATCATAGTACCTAGAAATCATAGTACCTAGAAATCATAGTACCTAGAAATCATAGTACCTAGAAATCATAGTACCTATAGAAATCATAGTAGTGACAATTGAAAGTTTATCTCAAAAGGTCCAGAAGAAACAGCAAGGTCAACTCTAAAAGTAGCCCAATCCCTAGCCCGATCCCTAGCCCGGTCCCTAGCCCGATCCTTACCCTAACCCGGTTCCTAGCCCGATCCCTAACTCTAACCCGATCCTTACCCTAACCCGGTTCCTAGCCCGATCCTTACCCTAACCCGGTTCCTAGCCCGATCCCTAACTCTAACCCGATCCTTACCCTAACCCGATCCCGAGCCCGATCCCGAGCCCGATCCGTACCCTAACCCGATCCCGATCCTTATCCTTACTCTAACCCGGTCCCGAGCCCGATCCTTACCCTAACCCGGTCCCGAGCCCTATCCTTACCATAACCCGAGCCCGAGCCCTAGCCCTATCCTTACCCTAACCCGAGCCCGATTCCTATAACTCTAACCCGATCCTTACCCTAACCCGATCCCTAGCCCGATCCTTACCCTAACCCGGTCCCGAGCCCGATCCCTAACTCTAACCCGATCCTTACGGCTAGCCCGATCCCTAGCCCGATCCTTACCCTAACCCGGTCCCGAGCCCGATCCCTAACCCTAACCGGCTTCAATTGCTTGAGATAATAAGATTAAATCAAACTCGAATGAACATTTGTGATTTGCATGGATCGCCGATACTTTCAAAGCAAAACTATAATATTGTGATGTGAACATAGCTTGCTTGTGGAAAAACCAAACAACAGCTGGGTAGGATCAGTCATCGAGTGGCTTTTCTTCTCGATTCCTTCTTTTCTTTACGTAGTTGTGAGGAGGTGATACTCTAAAGTAATGACATGCGTGACGAGAATCTTGTTCCTTTCCGCCAATACTTGAAGTAATCATCCATGCAAGAACTACGGTAACTTTCATTCGCTCTATCAGTCACATAGAATATTTCTAATTAGCCCATTGATGGTTTTTCGCCGCCATTTTGAATTGGGGCAAACTCGGCAAAATTAATAGAAATCTGGTCACTTTGACTTGCCGTAATTCCGCTCGATTTCGTTCGATTTTCAAAAACTTACCATTTTAGAAAATATGTTTTCTTTGTTATTTATGTCCTAAAAAAAGAAAAAAAGAAAAAAAAAAAGAAAAAAAATGATGGGTATTGGAAGGCTACAAATCGAGAAAAAAAAATGTTTTGTTTTCTAACTAAAACGTTTGGCACGTGAATATGCAAATTAGCTCGAAATTTTAAGATACATTCGTGAAAAGAAGATTGACTCGAAAAAGGTAGTTACTGAACACCTACATAGGTCTTATTTTCAGTCCGACAACTGATATGCATACCTGCTGATTTTTGAAAATCCAACAAAATCGAGCAGAGTTACAGCAAGTCAAAGTGATCCAGATTTCTATAAATTTTGCCGAGTTTGCCCCAATTCAAAATGGCGGCGCAAAACCGTGAAAGGGCTTATTGTAAGAAAGAGTGGATGACACATTTCAATGTAAAAATAAATATTTCGGATAATTTATAGGGAATGCTTGATCATAATCAATCAGAACAGTAAAAGATTTCCCATATACGATTTGCTTTAAAATTGTCATGTGACGTCACTGGATAACAGACAAACTTGACCCGGCTAAAAACATCGGAGAAAATAAGTCTTATACCATCAGATCACTAGTTTTAGAAATAGAAAATTTAAACATTTTCTATCGTGCCTTGTCGTTCTAGAACTGTCACGTGATAAACACAAAATAGAAAGTCCACGTAGAATTTCCACACGGAATGCAATCTCTTCAAGCGATGTCACGTGACAGTTATAGCGGGAATAGGAGCAGCTTTCGCTGACATCTATACAGCTAACCTTGTGTTAATCGTCCGGTTTTAAACGTTTTCTTAAACTGCAAGTTTTTCTCATCTGTCCCGTGTTTCAATTTTTTTCAGCTAATATGATAATTATGCTGGTAGTGTCCGCAGAGGGCTTTCAATTAACGAAGGAAACTAAGTTGTCAGATGAGTTAATTTTTGCTGTTTTGACATGATATAAGTAGGAATCGAATTATCCGATAAGCCAAAAGTGGTGTAGAAAGGATTTGTTATTCGATTTGTTGCCGATTACGAACAATGTACAGCCAAACTGGAGTCATGTGGAAAAGGCTTTAAAATATCAAGACTTTCCGATATTGCATCTGTCATGGCGGCCAAGGGTTGATACAGTAATTGTTAAGGCTCCGCTATTTGCATTGCTGCCTTGTCAAAGATAGTTACTGATCACTGATAGCCGATCATGAATTCACATGTGATTTCCTTCAAAAACAAATCGTAAAACTGTTCAGCCATTTGGTTATCGTGTTCCACAAAACTCGCCCATCTTGTACAACTGACATTGTTTTATTTAAAAATATATTTTGAAGGTGTTTGAATTTGCTTGTAGAAATTCCTTATTTTCTAATCAGGTAGACATGGAGTCGATTCAATTAATGCAACAGAAACTCATCTGAATGATGGAAAATAATGTTCAACAAAAGCCGCCGTGTTCACTGGTTATTTTAGTTCGTTGGCAGTGATTTTTTTTAAATTATTCGAATGCCAAAAAAGTAAATGAGATTTGTTGCCGCCAACTTGGGCTGAGTGAGTGATGGAGATAAATTACCGTATAACGGCGTCGTTTCATACACTAATGTAGAATGTCTTTCTTTCGCTCGGCTACCCGTGCTATCAGTTAGGGGACCAAGTCCAAATCAACCAGCACTGTTGTAGTTTTGTACGTGAAATAGCTCCAGGTGAAAATAGATGGATATCAACGACAATTGAATTACTGTATTGACGCTTTGAACCTACATGTGAAAAACTCGAAGTTGACTGTTCTGTTCTTATTATTTTATCGATATGTGATAGAATAAAGAGACCAAGAGTGATTTAATCTAATATTTACTAAACTTACCATGGACTCTTCTTTAGTCTTGAGTTCCTGCTCGGCAGTCTATATAGACTCTATGTTGAACGACAATCCAACTCAGTCACTAAAGACTTCAGTTTATCCGCAAATCTGAACGTTCTTTAGAATCAAAATTACGGCCAGTATAACGATGTGATATGACTAGTAGCACGTAAACACAACATCAATAAGTAAGCCAGCTAATCAGAACAGGGCTGCGCACTTCAGTCAAGCTAGTAACAATGAATTCAAACATTTTCTTGGCTTATGATTCTAATTATTGAATGCCGTGATTTGGCGCAAACAGTGTGTGATCAAGACAAATTAGTCCACCACAAGTTCAACACAGTTTCCAACATTTTCAATTAAGAACTCTCCTAGTAGGAAACGCTTGGAAGGGTTTGCGCTCAAGTCAAACAATGACTGAAATCTGTATAAACAAGCGCATTTACATTTATTGAACACTTGAAGAATAAAAAGATGTTGAAAATGTTTTCTGAATTCTCAACTAAACAGTTTATTGTGAAGTAAACATCAGTCTCGCTTACTTACGATGCATGATCTGTTCTTACCACTAACGAAGCCAGCTTATCCCTACAGTCATTCACCGGATGCCTGTCTTCCGACAGGGTTTGACGTTTTTCATTGCTTCAAATGAAGTTCATATTGTTGTTGACTCTGTGTGTTGTTTGATTTCAGTTGATTATAAATCTGTCAAGACGAGCTTACTGCAAGATCATTATTCTATACAACTTACGTCTTCAATTATTCGACTCGCTTTCAACTGAGTCATTTTTGAGTTGAAAACCATGAAACTAAAACATCGTCAAAGAAAGAAATGGCGAAAGTCAATAATTAGCGAATAGATAGATAGATGAATAAATGGATGAATAGACGAATGGATGAATACCAAGGTAGATGAATGAATGGATGAATAGATGAATGGATGAATACCAAGGTAGATGAATGAATGGATGAATAGATGAATGGATGAATAGACGAATGAATGGATGGATGAATAGATGAATAGATGAATGAATGGATGGAGGGCTGATAAATGAATGGTTGACTGAGTAGATGAATGGATGAATAGATTAATGAATGGATGGAGGGATAAATGAATGGTTGACTGAATAGATGAATGGATGGTGAGATGGCGGTTAACTAGCTAAGTCATCGCCGGAGCGGTGACACTGACATATTGCTCCTTTTAAAAGCGTTGATGACGTCATGCGGTCTTGTTCGACTAGATTGCGTACATGCGTACATACATACATTTTTATTTACTATTACATTGTAGAAAAAAATAACGATATTTCTTGGTATTTGCACATGGAATAAAATCTATATAATATTACATATACAGTGGTAGAATAATCCTACACCTTTTAAAGACGGCGAAGCTTGTCACGTGATTTCAAGACGAGCATCGAGACGACCATCTCAGATAGAACTGATACACATTTCAAAGCCAAATGATATTATCTATAGGATGAAACTATAGTTGACGGCATACCCGTTTTCCTGTCGGTAAAACTCTGCAAATATCAGTAAGGAATCCCGGAATATCAAGTAGCTTTAGTGGGATTTTATAAATAAAGGAAAAATCTGCCGAAAGCGAGGACCTAAGTTAGAAATCGAATGATAGTCCAAAGACTCAGCAAGACCAGTACAACTTATTTTGTTTAAGTGACTATATTTGGGCGAGCCAGACTAGCCTTCATCAGAAACAAGTACAGCTAATTGGCCACTTGTACTAAGAGGTCGCGTGACCCCAACCCCCCGAACAGCAGACCAGCAGTGTCAAAATAATTAACTCCAGAAATGGAAAGAGCAGCTCGAAATGAGTAAAAGACACAGGAGAAATGACATTAAAAATAAAATCGAACGTTTTCTAACGATTTTGTTTGGAAAATGCATTGGATGGACGAATCCTAATATAATTTGCGATCACATAAATCCCAACAGTGTCATGGACAGCCAACTGCACTGGTCGAGAGATGGCCACACGCCTTCCCTATCGTCGATCGCAGACTGTAGCGACACTCGAGCGATTTAATGAAAACGTTGCGCTAAACTGTAGTTGCTGCACAGTGTTGCTGCACAGTGTTTTCTACTGTTCGTATATTACTTGCAAAACTCAGACAATTAGTACGAACGAAGCGTGCTTCGTGTCTTTATATGAAAAGGATCAGCTTTAGTCACGTCGTTGGTTATTAATTTAATAGCCTACATCTGCCTAACACTCGTTATAACGAGGAGTATATAGCAGGTGTTTGGTACTGAATAGAAAATAACCAAAACCTCTTCTTTATTTCAATATCACAATCAAATATTGAAATATAGACCACTGAAAAGATCGCCATACGCCATATTTCAACTCTGCGAATCCACAAAGCTTGATCACACGGTGTAACATTATAGGTTTATATTTTATAGGTTTAGTATTAACGTTTTTCTTATTGTGTGATTTTATACGGTAAATAATTTTTAAGTCATTCATAATTCTTAAACACGAAGTTCCGGTATAAAAGGAGCCTGCCCAGGGGTAAGACAATACGTTTGCTAATTAATCTTTGTATCACTACATGAACATGCACATGAATATGCAACTAACAATGATTGATTAAACAAATGTATTGTTGAAACCCCTGGGCAGCGTCCTTTTATACCGGAACTTCGTGTTTAAGTAACTTCAAAAATGTTCATTGAAGTTAAATGTTGACCAATGGGTTCCCTGTGTTAAAACCAAGTGTATACGTTTGAGTGTATTCTGATTCAACTAACCTAGGATTTATTGACGTCCTGTAGCCTTTAACTGATACGCGCAAAAGGGTATTCAAAGGTACGGCTTAGCTGGTTTTATATAACACCAAGATAGCGCGGGCGGGGCCAAAATCTTCACCCTCTACGTAAGTCGGTTCGATGTCTCAGCTTCTTCGAGTGCCGAGCGAGCATTATTTATTCCATGGGTTACTCTCTGACCCGCAGGTGTTATATCGTCCACTGTCAACAACATTTGTTCGCATTCTCGTTACTGTATTTGTGAATAATTTACACTGACTCGAGGCTATCCCTGCATACATGCGTCAGCTGTCAAGTAGTACAGCGGTACTAAACAACTCGAAAGTAGACGCTCGCGTGAACTCGGGCTTCTTAATAAAGCTATTTTGATAGGGTATTATTGATAGTTTTTTGTTGATAGAGACCATTATATAAGAGAGTCGATCTTACGTATAAGCAAGAGACTATAATACTAAGAGAGAGAATCGTGCGGAATGATGTTTGGGAAATGCTCGTGGCGCTAAATATATTTTTAGTAACCGGAAGGTGAGAACGTCAGCGAAATCTGACTTCCGGCCAGAAAAAAACTCTCCGGTAAAACGCCGGCTCTGAATGTGTTGTTGTTATTGTTGTTATTACAGGGCCGTACATAACCTAAAATTCAGGGGGGGGGGGGGCAGTACGTATTTAACAGCAAAAAATAAATAAAAATAGATCAGTTCTCAGTACTTTTTGGTATCTTTTTGCTAGGGGGGCAACTGCCCCCCCCCCCCCCCCCCCCCCCCCTCTCCACCTCTCCCCCACGCCACTGTGCGCCCCTGTGCTGTGTGTACGGCCCACTTGCAACAAAGCACAAGACTATAAAAGTAAAATAAAAACACAAATCTATGCCAACCAAAACTGACTTCAAGTCCTAACTACGACTCGTCGGTTTTTATTGCAAACTGGTTTTGAGAAACGACAACAATCAAGCGACAAGTTTTCAATGAATCAAAATCAGTCAAACAAGACAATAGACGAGACAATTCATGGATGGAATGTAATCATCTCTATGCACGCTTACCTTCACCAATCTTGTTTGAATCTTTGAATCTCTCGTAGTGTTGACTCATTCGATTGACCTTATTCCGGAATAGGAATACTTGGAATAATACTGAATGTCCGTTCAATTGAGCCTGTTCCGATTCCGGAATAAGCGGAATATATTCCAAACATTCTGCTCATCATAACAGAATGCTTGGAATATTCCGGAATAATGACGTCATCCGTCTGCCCCAGAATCTGGAATTATTCCTATTCCGGAATAAGGTCAATCGAACGCACCCTAAGGAATGGTCCAGAAGGAATGGTCAATGCTTGACGTGCGTATATCCAGTTCTGGATGCACGCGGGAGGCTGCTAAGCACGAGAGAAGTGTAAGAGTCGCACGAGGCGTAGCTATAGCAAGGGAGCACGGCAGAAACTGGGCTGCCTGTGGTGATGACGCGTTTTGCAAGCGTTTTGTGGTTTTTGATTATGCGCGCGCGGGCTCATCAGTAAATTGGGATTCCTGTGGTTCATGCTGACGTTTTTGCGGTTATCCACAATATGATAGCGCGGACTCATAAACAAAGAAAACGTAACGTCACTAATAAAATGACGGGGAGTGAAACTAAGATCATGTGATCGATTCTCAGCCAATCAGAGAAGAGAATCATGGAAATCCTTTGTAACATGCTCGTAACGTTACTTTTGGTCAGCAGTTAATCGCTGACAGCTATCAAAACATTACTCTCCCTCCCCTCCCTTGAGAGTCTTTTCAGCAAAACGGTATTGAAAATTTCTGAAATAAATTTTCCGTACGCGACATCATTCAGTTTCCCTTTTGATTTTGCGTTTGTTTTGAATCATGTTGTCTTTTGAACAGTTAAATGTACTTTCAGCAGTTACAGAAGGGTACAGCATTGTCATTTTGAGAAAGAAAGGAGTAGGAAAAGCATTTTTATTAAGGCAAATCTAGCCTGCGTTAATACATCCGAACTGGCAAATCATAAACGAGGAAACTGGAGAGAAAGGTCGAAACTGTTTCCTGACAGCATCAACTGGACTTGCATGCGGCGACCCACATCAACGGACGGTGTCACACTGTACAAAAAAATGAAATAAAGTGCAATTATTAAAATACATGAAGGATACTTGAGCTTTCACTACGAGGCGTCCAAAGATAACACTTTCGCTGGACTGAGGTCTAGTTTATTACAATGAAAAGCGTACACATACATATGTTTCGTCTACAGACGTGATGTTTTTAGAAGAAATAACGCTATATAAATAAAGATTATTATTATTATTATTCTCAGGAAAATGAAAACAAGGATCGTATTAAGTCTGTAAAACAGCAAGACAAGTCCTTTAGTACTTTTCCCGGTACTTTTGTAGGCAAGCACCATCAAACAACAACAACTCTGAGTCTTTTTACGCTTGATGAAACAATAAACTCATTTCGTAAGCCGGTAAGGCATTTTTTCGCCTCTACGCTAAACTGAACATACAAACAAATGATAAAAGTCAAGAAATTTGTTTGCAGAAAATTGTATTTTTCACTTACAGACCTTACAAGGGTGGATCGCCATCGGCCTCGTCGGCCTCCATGTTTTTCTCCCTACGAAACTGTTCGTAAAACCGTCGGCCTCCATGTTTTTCTTTGTACGAAACCCGGGCTGTGATCAGCTGTTCCTAGCAACGGCGATGTTCCTAGCAATCTGACGCGGATTGTCGAAAGGATCTTACAAGTTTCACTCCCCGTCACTAGCTTTATTTAGACAGCTACTTTATTCAGTATTGATGAGCCCGCGCGATCTTATTGTGGAAAACCGCAAAAACGTCAGCATCAGCCACAGGAATCTCTTCCAGTAAAACTCTTCTAGTAAAACGCCGGCTCTGAATGTTGTTATTGTTGTTATTATATGGCAAAATTAAAACACTTGCAACAAAGCACGAGTAAAAAGCACAAATCTATGCCAACCAAAACTGACTTCAAGTCCTATCAACTACGACTCGTATATGTCGGTTTTTATTGCAAACTGGTTTTGAGAAACGACATTACGACAACCGCAATCAAGCGACAAGTTTTCAATGAATCAAGACAGGAGACAATAAAATTCAAGGATGGAATGTAAACATCGCTAGGTAGAAATAACACACATTTTAAATTGCATCGTTGGCGAAAAAAGAAAGATCTAATCCACTATATGTACGCTTACCTTCACCAATCTTGTTTGAATCGCTCGTTGAAGCGTACGCCGTGTTGACTCCGAGTTTTCTGTTGTTGTTTAAAAAAAAACTCCTAAAACGCTCGGGATGATAGAGTGGTTTTCATTAACCCGTGAAACAAAGTGTACTAATTAGAGGTGTAATAGTCAGATAAACACAATAGAAAACAAAAGAATTCAGTAGTGTGAAGTAGTGCTAAATACGCTAAAGTGTATTTCACGGGTTTATGAAAACCACTCTAATAAATACGAGTCACCAAGTATATCCAAAGAGATTTAAATGTGTTTGAAGGAATGGTTTAGAAGATATTTCATCTTTGAACGTGTTTTTGAAGCAGCTGTTCTGTGTTCATCGTGAATCAAGGCCAAACACATTTCTTTCATGTGGCCGACGTTTCCTCTTTTTCCGTCGAATTCAGTAAATTAAAATCAACATCAACGATATTCCATCTTTTCTTGGGAATACTCCCTAATTGTTCAAAACAATTCCCGATTAGTGTACCACTTGTGGTATGCTAGAAGTCTGACACGTTAATAAAGTTTATGTTAAGATATCAGCGACACTCAGCAGGCTTGTATAGTTGTACTTGTACTTGTAATTTTTGGTTTTATGTTGAGTCAGTCCGACCATAGTTAGTAACTATGGTCCGACTCACCAGGCGAAGGTTTTTTTGATTCTTTTCAAACTGTACAGGTCCTTTTCAAAAAAATCAACCCCTTACGGTGTTATATAAAGCCATTTCATGTAGAATAGCATAGGTTGAACGACAAAATCGATCTATTCAGCAGATTTCTTATTTACATAAATGGCGGGAAGCTAAGCCGCGCGGCCGCGTTAAAGATTGAAAAATGATTTCAGTTTTCAAAGCCGGACTGAAATTCACTGTCCAATTTACTGTCGTCTTTTGACATGAACGTTATCATCCCGAAATTTACGAGCTTACGTACTTTTTCTTGATTTTAAGCGTTTTACCGGAATTAAGCCCTTTCACGGTTTTTCGCCGCCATTTTGAATTGGGGCAAACTCGGCAAAATTAATAGAAATCTGGATCACTTTGACTTGCCGTACCTCAGCTCGATTTCGTTGGATTTTCAAAAACTTTTTAGAAAAGATGTTTTCTTTGTTATTTATGTCCTATAATATGATGGGTATTGGAAGGCTACAAATCGAGAAAAAAGATTTTTGTTTTCAAAATAAAACGTTCGGCACGTGAATATGCAAATTAACTTGAAATTTTAAAATACATTCGTGAAAAGAAGATTGACTCGAAAAAGGTAGTTAAAACACCTACATTGGTCTTATTTTCAGGTCGACAACTGGTATGCATGCCTGCTGATTATTGAAGTTTAAATTTTGAAAATCCAACAAAATCGAGCGGAGTTACGGCAAGTCAAAGTGATCCAGATTTCTATAAATTTTGCCAAGTTTGCCCCAATTCAAAATGGCGGCGAAAAACCGTGAAAGGGCTCAATGTCAGGAGCTGACGTTTAGTGACTTATATAAGGCTGCGTTTCTTTCATTGGATCCGAATCCGGATTTTCGAATCCAAAAACAGATTTTGCGTTTCTTTTACCGAATCCAGAGCAGGATTCTGAATCCATGAAATCCATCCTCGAGGTGGATTCGAAGGATCAAATCTGAATCCGGATACTTTGGATTCAGAATCCGTAGCGTTTCACTTTTAGTTATAACACTCATGTTTTATTAATCAGTACGTCTATAACTAAAACCTGGCAGGTCTGTACGGGGGTATAAAGGTCCATGCACCTGACGCAAATGAACCCAGAGAGGACCGCAAGTGATCCCAGAGAAAAAACGGAACAAAATGGGATTTCACACAGAGAAGTCCTGAACTTCAAATTCACCTTCATTTTTGATATTTTAAATTAAAATCTAATCACGAAATTACAAAATACCGCATATTTTCCCCTAAACTGACACCCGGGCCTTTGGATGATATAACCTGCAAGGTAGTGAAAAACAATGAATATAAAAAAAACCGTGAATCGTTAGTAGAAATTAAACTCAGTAGGCCGATGCAAATGTCTAAAGTTTGTACTGATCAGCGGTGTCAGGTTTAATCGAGAAAATATACGGCAGATATGAAATGAAGTGCCTAATCATGACGATGAAGTTTCTGTTAAAATAAATGAATGATGACGCTGAGATGCCAGTTTGAGGCAAACTGAGAAACAGTTTATATTAATTACAATGATTTTACCCTGGTTAATTACGGAATAAAGTTCAGTTCAGGGTCAGACTCGTTGACAGCTTCATGTGTGATTGAGTTTGAATTGGTAGTTCACTGACGTTTCTGGAGATATTAGCCTATTTTAGCTGGTATTTCGCGACGTATATTTGCTATTCACCTACAAGCAAAACAAGATGGCTTCGCGTTGCGCGAGCGTGTCTCTTTCTTAATTATTGAAAATAAATTATATATATATTTGGCTGGCTATTCACATGTGCGGTATATACTCAAAAAGACTCGCGGCTCGGGGAATATCCACCACTACTCACCGACGCTGAGGGGAGTAATTGTTAATTATTTGAGAACAAATTTTCTTGAATGAGACTGCCAAATGCTTTTCTAAAAACTGACCATTGTTTTTCTACAAAACAGGGATGTTTTTATTTTCAAGTCCGTTCAAAGGTGTTAATATGAGCAAAAGTGTGAAATCCCATTTTGTTCCGTTCCAGATTCCTGATTTTATCTCTGGGATCACTTGCGCCGGGTCCTCTCTGGGATCATTTGCGGGACTCTCTATCTGGGATCATTTGCGGGCCTGGGTTCATTTGCGGGCCTGGGTTCATTTGCGGGCCTGGGTTCATTTGCGGGCCTGGGTTCATTTGCGGGCCTGGGTTCATTTGCGGTCCCGTACAGTACAATTCCCAACAAGCATTCCCAATCTGAACACCTGCTTGTCCAACGTGGATAGCTGATACATTCACGCTAAAAGAAAAACACAAATATTCGACTGTTACTCGACAATCGAAGGATAAGTTTTGGCGCGCAGAAACATTAACCGCCCTTTGCCGTTACAGTATGGACACTCGAACCGTGAACTTGTTTTTTTCTAACACATATATATAAATTATCGATCGAGCAAATTGATCAGAAAAATGATTTATTTTGATCACTAAGTGCATTTTTAAACTCAATGCTCCATTTGAGAGGCAATGAGGCAATAGAAAGTTAGGAAAAAAAAGTTCGAAAAAAACTCGAAGTGTTCACGGTTCGAGTGTCCACACTGTAATTGAAGCATTTAACATCACAAAATCAGTTAGATAAAATAAAGGTTTTCATTCAGTTACCAAACGTACGCTATCGTCAACACGCCTTGGTCCTTTACCGAAACCACAATACAATACAATACAATACAATACAATACAATACAATACAATGACTTTATTTATACACGATTAAAATTAAAGCTGAAAAGCTTGTGGGATCGTGTACAAAACAATGAAAATAAAAATATGTATATAAAATTCTAAATGCTATATAAATAATTACTATAAATACTAATTAAATTACTAATATAATTTAAATTTCTACTCTAAAATAACCACGCCGATTCTTCAACATTTTTATATAATCAAAGCACGCGGAAATAATGAAATATTCCTTCTAAACTTACCAATTTCACTTTGGTTGTTTGATTTACGTGGTTTTAGAAAGAAAAGTTGTGTAATTAAGTAATTTCTACTTCGCGAGGTAGTAACGTTCCTCTCGGTTTTTATAGAGGATCCCAGGTCACCCATAACAAAAAAACAACAACAGTTGCAATCGACAGTAACGATGGATACCGCCAATCACCTGATACAATCAAATAAATACCGGTATATCGGGCTATTGTAATGTGAACAAAAACCTAAAGCAAATCGACGCTTATGAATTTTAATTACCATCAGAGAGAGTCTAAAAACACAATGGCTACCATGTCCTCTGTCACTCGGACTTTATCTTCCCACCCCTTCCACCATAATGGTCATTGTTCCTATCAAATGAAATTCCCTTGCTTCCCATTGTGAAGAGAAAACGAACTGTCTTCATTCAGTCGGTTTGAATAAATACTTGTCTTTCTCTCGATTGTCGGTTTTCTAGATGAAAGGAACTACTTTTGTAAACAACCGGCCAGGCGTTAGTGTCACGGTAAAACTACAATCAGTTTAAATTAGCAATTAGGGTTTGTATTTATTCAGTGAATAAATGCATCAAGTATTCTTCAATTTTTTTTTGAGATATTCAACTTTTTTTTGGACTATGCCGTGTCGAGGACAGCTGTTCATTGTTGTGAAATAAATACATTCATTGGGATATGATAAACTTGGTCTGCTTTAGTCCCGGCAACAAAACATGGACACCACAAAGCCCGATCTGAAATTTGTTTATAAATTTATTTGAGAATTTTCACCGGAAGCAGCTGCAATGACAATAAAACACGCGGTGTCATGCAAGGTCATACACTATATGCAACTCGCGCGTGAACTGGTGTGTCGCCCGCACCATAAAAAAAAGTTATAATGAACGAATCAGCAGTTCAACACATTCGAGGTCAATGATCCGAGTAAATGAGACCTTTGCAGGCAATCATTCTTTATCACTGATAAATAACTCATTAGTAAAACATCAGAGAATGTTTTATTCATCAGTTCTTGATCAGTGCATCAGTGTCTGTATCGGGCTATACAGATTCATGCACCTGACCAAAAGCTGGGAGAGCTCCTATTGGCCATGAATTATTAATGAGTTTTAGAAACGATGTTCTAATATATATAATGGTCTCTTGGGTTGAGGCATTTCAATTTTCCTTGTTCAGTTAGAATGTGGAGACTTACTCAACATAGCTGTTGGGTACCAAGTAGCCACATAAACGTGACAATGAGTGGCTGGGGGCAAAGACACTCTCCCAAAATCCCTCAATGATTGATTAGTTTCTCAGTGAAATTTTGCCGAGATGGTGTTGGTAAGAATTATCTGATAGCATGGTTTTGACGCCCAACAAGTGAAACCAAAAAAATAAATAATATATTTCGAGAAACTGTTAACATAAAACTAAAGGATTTATAGAGTGCAATTTAGAAAAGTGTGAAATAGTACTAATTTTAAATAGTACTAAATAGTGCTATTTCTATTGTTTTCTATTGTTTCATTAGTGCTATTTAGTACTAATTAGTTATTTAGTTTTCAAGCTTTTCTAAATTGCACTCTATCCCCAGCCACATAATATTTTAGTATATTGTATTACCATTATTTTGTAGTAGTTTTAAAGTGCTTTAGAGTACAATTTAGAAAAGCTTGAAAACTAAATAACTAATTAGTACTAATGAAACAATAGAAAACAATAGAAATAGCGCTATTGCAGGCCGTTCCTCGTCGTTAACCTCAAATCGCCAACGGAACTAACGGCGGATGCGAGGGAGATTAAGTTTATATATTTGTATATATATATTTATGGTACCAAAGAAACTATGTCATTGTCATTCAAGATTCTCCGAGTTTGTAAAATGCAAGGAAAGCCACAGGCAGCCCAACCATTGCTTTCGAGACTATTAAATATTAAAATAAAATGATATTTGCGTCTTTTTTGATGGGTTTCCTGTGGTAGTTCCGTGCCGGCTTTCGGAACGTACACAGGTAGCCCAATATATGACGTTACTCAACAGAGAACCCAACATAATACGTATATTGCTCGCACTACCACAGGAAATCAATCAAGACGCAAATACATTTTTATTTAGTAGCCTCAGAAGCAATGGTTGGGCTACCTGTGGGAAAGCATATTCTACCAAGTCACGGCACCAGTGACCAAACACTATTGATATCGATATTTAGTTCAAATAGGCTACTTATATCAGTTACGGCTACTTGTAGCCTCTTCTTACGGCGTTTTATCCGAGGATTGGTTCCGAGTATATTGGGTTACCTGTGGTTAATTAACCCCCACCACAGGTAACCCAATATCCTCGGAACCAATATCCTCGGATAAAACGCCGTAAGAAGAGGCTACAAGTAGCTTATATATCAGTTAGAAGCCCAACTTCAGCTAGTTACTCGGGCCCAGGCCGCAGGCCGCCCGAGTTAGAAAATGCGGATTTCGGTAGTAGTAGTAGTAGTTTTGTTCGGCTCCAAAATGACGAGTATGCGACGTATTTAATCGTATCCGGAGTTTCAAGATTACTCAGCAGATTTGAAAAGATAACGAGAAACAGGACTCAAGTAGATTTTGAATCTTAGTTTTGAAAGCAGCTGTAGATCTTCAAGCTATTAAAAGGTCAGGATTCTAGTTCATCGTTCAATGACTAGAAGTGGTAAAAGGACTAGAAGCTCGCTTAAAATATTTTTTTTTTTAAACAAACGCGAGGCCGTTATCGGAACCATCTGACCTATGCAACCTCAAGACGTATCATGTTCGTACTCACCGGACTAATAGTCTCCCTCGTCACTCAACTGTCACTGATTGTCATGACGTCAGAGAAATTATATTGTATTGAAGAAGATGTCCTTGTTTTATTCGACGTTCGAACCGTAACTCGAACCCGATTCCAAACTCGACGTTTCGGGATCTGAAGCTAGAGGGGGCCTTTACACAAACTCATCAAAATCAAATCAATTGAACTCAGTCAAAAGGTAATCAAATGAACTCAAAGGCAAATCAAATGAACTCGACACATACATGTATATACATAGTCTCCCTCGTCACGCAACTGTCAGGTCTCTCCTCGCGCAGCTGACATTGTCCTTGTTCTTCAACCAACTGGCATTCATTTTCAAGTACTTCCTCGAACAACTGACATTTTCCTTTTCACAATGCCCGAGTGAACGCTCATTGAGCGTCTTGTTATTATAATAAAACAACTCAGTTTTATAACTTCAAACTAGTTTATTTTTCATTTTCATGTTTTTCACAATTTTTTTTAGTACTCTTCTCCCTCTTCTTCTCCTTCCTCATCGACTGAATCAAGACCAACTTCTTCATAGTCCTTTTCCAGAGCAGCCAAATCTTCACGAGCCTCAGAGAACTCTCCTTCTTCCATACCCTCACCAACATACCAGTGGACAAACGCACGCTTGGCATACATTAAGTCAAACTTGTGGTCAAGACGAGCCCAGGCCTCGGCAATGGCTGTGGTGTTGCTCAACATGCAGACAGCACGCTGTACCTTGGCCAAGTCACCGCCAGGAACAACAGTGGGTGGTTGGTAGTTGATGCCAACCTTGAAGCCAGTGGGACACCAATCCACAAACTGGATGGTCCTCTTGGTTTTGATGGTTGCTATGGCAGCATTGACATCTTTAGGTACCACGTCACCACGGTACAAGAGACAGCAAGCCATGTACTTGCCATGACGTGGGTCACACTTCACCATCTGATTGGCTGGCTCAAAGCAGGCATTGGTGATCTCAGCAACACTCAACTGCTCGTGGTAGGCTTTCTCAGCAGAGATGACAGGGGCATAGGTGGCCAAGGGGAAATGGATACGTGGGTACGGTACCAAGTTGGTCTGGAACTCAGTCAAGTCCACATTGAGGGCACCATCAAAGCGCAGAGAAGCTGTGATGGAGGACACAATCTGGCCAATCAAACGGTTCAAATTGGTGTATGTCGGTCTTTCGATGTCAAGGTTACGACGGCAGATATCGTAGATAGCCTCGTTGTCTACCATGAAGGCACAGTCAGAGTGTTCCAGGGTTGTGTGGGTGGTCAGGATTGAGTTGTATGGCTCAACTACAGCAGTAGAGATCTGGGGTGCTGGGTAGATGGCAAACTCAAGCTTGGATTTCTTGCCATAGTCAACTGATAGACGTTCCATGAGAAGTGAAGTGAATCCAGAGCCAGTTCCGCCACCAAAGGAGTGGAAAATCAGGAAACCCTGCAGACCTGTACACTGATCAGCCTACAAATACATATCAAAGTTGAATTAGTAGCGAAAACGAATAGAAAATTCACAGTAGAAATGAAAAAAAAAGGCTTGTGAAAGTATTTGAAACATTGATTTTACATACCAGTTTCCTAACTCTATCCAGAACAAGATCAATGAGTTCTTTGCCCACAGTGTAGTGTCCACGAGCATAGTTGTTAGCGGCATCCTCTTTTCCAGTGATGAGTTGCTCAGGATGAAAAAGTTGTCGATAAGTTCCAGTACGAACCTCATCTACAAGTAAACAATATAATCAAGCAGTGCGATCAGTAAACAATTGACATTCCAAGATTAACAATCACCAAATATGGAGGTGCATGTAACAGATGGTACTTTGTTCCATTGCAAAATTCCAACGAACCACAAGAAAAAATATATAAATATATCGCTATATTTTACTGGGATTCTCAGTATTATGCGAACTCGAGCATTTAAGCAGTTGGCTTGCAATTTGGTCTTTCGCTTCTGTCAATCAACATAAAAAATCAGAAAACTTAAAAATAAAAGTCAGAAGACCCACCAAACGTGAACCAGATATGATTTTTTTGAGCTAAATTATGGATCATTTGGTCGAAGAATGTTTTTAGTTTTGAATTTGTTTGAGTTTTGAATTTGATTGACGGTTTGAATGCTCCATTTTGAATTGGTGCAAACGCGCGGAAATTCATAGAAATCTGGATCAACTTTGGCTTCGTTAATACCCATCATATTATGACCTATAATATGATGGGTATTGGAAGGCTACAAATCGAGAAAAAAAGATTTTTGTTTTCAAAATAAAACGTGATTATCGAAGTTTAAATTTTGAAAATCCATCAAAATCGAGCGGAGTTATGGGAAACCAAAGTGATCCAGATTTCTATAAATTCCCGCGCGTTTGCCCCAATTGAAAATGGCGGACGAAAGCGTGAAGAGCCAAGAGGCTTACAATAATCTGTGTTGGATATTGCGCCTTCGACTCAGTACTTGGTAATCATTTCGTTGCTATGTAAACAAAGAACATAAAAAACCCTACAAAACTTTCGCAATACACGAGAAGTAACTTACCGATTACAGTGGGTTCGAGATCTACAAAAACAGCTCTGGGAACGTGTTTTCCTGCGCCTGTCTCGCTAAAGAAGGTATTGAACGAGTCATCACCGCCTCCAATAGTTTTGTCGCTGGGCATCTGTCCATCGGGCTGGATTCCATGTTCAAGACAGTACAATTCCCAACAAGCATTCCCAATCTGAACACCTGCTTGTCCAACGTGGATAGAAATACATTCACGCTAAAAGAGGGGAAAAAAATTCGACCGTTAAGGTTTACTCGACGAAGTCGATAAGTTTTGGCGGTTTCGTTTTGGCGCGCAGAAACACTAACCGCCAGTTTGGCAGTTAAACCTATTCGCCATTCACGAAATGAATACGAAGCTTTGCCGTTATTTGAAGCATTTAACATCACAAAATCAGTTAGATAAGTAAGACCATGGATCCATGGTAAGACTTTTGGTTCTATTTAAGCTTATAAGTGTTCATTGTCATTGATTGTACGATTTAATGGCCGACTAGAAATGCTATCCTGAACGGCTGCAAGTCAGATTTTTTTCCAAAAATTACTTTAAAATGTACCTAAGATAAAGGAGAAGCGAGGCTTGACATTTTGATGTAAAAAAAATACAAAAAGACGAGTGGAAAACATCTATAAAGCGTTTTTTTCCTTGAACAAATATAGTTACCAAGCGACGTGAAGCGTCAACACGCCTTGGTCCTTTACCGAAACCACACCGATTCTTCAACATTTTTATACAATCGATGCACGAAATAATGAAATATTCCTTCTAAACTTACCATTTTGACTTTAGTTATTTGATTTATGTGGTTTTAGAAAGAAGAGTTGTGTAATTTCTACTTCGCCAGCTAGGTAGTAACGTTCCTCGTGCGACTGTAGTAATGAAGATATCGTTGCACAATTTGCGCGCGTCAGTTTTTATAGAGGATCGGTTGTCAGGTGTGATGTCATCACAACAAATAAACCCCGACGAATCCAGTCCCCATGAGACTAGTACCGTATGTGTGGAATTATGAAACTTTTACACCGTGCTCTAGAAAAAACATTAAATTTACTGATGTTTTGAACGTTAGTCTTTCGTTGGAGTAGAAAAAGAGTAAAAAGAGACTAAAGTCCTAAACGACAGTAAGTTTAGTGCCTTTCTGCCCCGTTGGTTCCCTGCTGGTCCCACGAGATGAAACAGACAGTAACGATGGTTACCGCCAATCACCTGATATACATCGAGCTATTGTAATGTGAACAAAAGCCTAAAGCAAATCGACGCTTATGAATTTTAATTTCCATAGAGATGGCTAACCTGGAAGGTCACTATTACCTGTCTGTCACTATCTGTCTGTCACTATCCCTATCGCTCTCTCTTCTGCATCTTCTGCGGATAAACTAACAAGACCCAGGGCAGGCGTAATATAAGGTTCAAAATACATGGAAGTGAGGCTATTGTGCCGGATCAATGTATACATTTTTTTTATATTCTTCCCTCTCCACTAATGTGAGAAAACTGTAATAAATAAATTATCGTATGAACAAATAGAAAGCAGGGAGTTACGGTCACGGTGCGGAATCGAAGAAAACTGTTCAGCCAATCATAGCATACAAAAACCCTAAAACAAACAAGGTCGCTGCACGGTACCGTCACCTGCATGGCACGAACGATATTGAGAAGTTCTTGTACAAATCTTTGTAGTTTCAAATTGTTAAAGTGCTACTTAGACGAAAATCGATCGAAGTTTAATTCAGCTGAAACTTCACTGAAACAAGACGCTCAATGAGCGTATACTCGGGCTTATGATAAGGACAATGTCAGTTGCGTGAGGATCAAAAGACCTGACAATGACTCATAGTTGCTTGACGAGGGAGAATATGTATATATGTGTGGAGTTCATTTGATTTGCTTTTGAGTTTAATTTGAGTTCATTTGATTACGTTTTGACTTAGAGTTCAATAGATGATTTGCTTTAATTTTGATGAGTTCAGTCGTGTAAAGGCCCAGTCGAAAACGCTGAACATCTTTTAGAGTTGGCCCACACGAATCGGCGTATGTGGTTTGTATGTGAGAGCGTATTTAAGAAGAACTGTGGATGGCTTGTCTTGAATACAACATAATTTACCTTTTGGCCAGATCAACTACTTCTTTCACTTCTAGTCGTCGAAGACGATGGCTTAGGTCTTAGTATCTGCTCTGATCAACAGGATTTTTGGAAAACCCGAAATTTTCACGACTTTATATTAAAGGCGCGATCAAACGGTGCATGATAGTCGATGATAGTCGATGATAGTTGAAACGCGCGATCACGTTTGATCGCAAACTATCATCGACTATCATCAACTATCATCGACTATCATCGACTATCATGCACTTTGAACATGTTCAAAAAGTTCATGATAGTCGATGATAGTTGATGATAGTTTTCTTCGTTTGATCGGGTGCGTGATAGTTGATGATAGTCGATGATAGTTGGTGATAGTTCAACTATCATCGACTATCATCGACTATCATGCACCGTTTGATCTCGCCTTAAAGCCTTTGATTTTCCATCGAATTTGCTATTTAATGCACTTTCAAATCGATTACATCAATTGTTCGGAATGGTTTTCTTAATTGTTCAAGGCAGAACAGCAAGAAGAAAGTACCAATAGCGAACTTCTTTCTTCTCGTTCTTGTGATGCTTTTCTGATATCATTTTAGTCAAAATCAGAGTGAAAATATTCGGCCTAAAAAAACCCAATACATCTGCTTGGAGCCGAAAGTTAGTTTTGTCGGACGTCCGCATTCAGAAAATAGATTTAGTGAAGTGAAGATTTCCCAGACCTTATACTGGAAGACTCCTTCTCTCTTCTTCATGGTGTGTTGATAGATTATAACTGTTTGAAAAAGAAACAAATACTAAGAGTGCGAATTGCGTACTGATGTTTGGTTGATGCTTAGGCCTTCGTCATCTCAACGGGGTACCCGTTTCTGGCGCCATCAATATGCAACAAGTGACCTCAAGTACGTTTGAAAACGTATGATATACGTCTTCGAACAATCGAAGATCTTTATCGATACTCATCGATACAAATAATCTTTCTCGTCATGCAACTATCATTGTCATATTAAATACCCAGACCTGCCAACCCCCCGAGCCCTCAAATCTTGAGACTGGGAAAAATAGGCTAAACAAGACGCTCAATGAGCGTTCACTCGGGCATTGTGAAAAGGAAAATGTCAGTTGTTCGAGGAAGTACTTGAAAATGAATGCTGAAGAACAAGGACAATGTCAGCTGCGCGAGGAGAGACCTGACAATGACTGACAGTTGCGTGACGAGGGAGACTATGTATATACATGTATGTGTCGAGTTCATTTGATTTGCCTTTGAGTTCATTTGATTACCTTTTGACTTTGAGTTCAATTGATTTGATTTTGATGAGTTTGTGTAAAGGCCCCCTCTCTAGCTTCAGATCCCGAAACGTCGAGTTTGGAATCGAGTTCGGGTTCGAGTTACGGTTCGAACGTCGAATAAAACAAGGACATCTTCTTCAATACAATATAATTTCTCTGACGTCATGACAATCAGTGACAGTTGAGTGACGAGGGAGACTATTAGTCCGGTGAGTACGAACATGATACGTCTTGAGGTTGCATAGGTCAGATGGTTCCGATAACGGCCTCGCGTTTGTTTTAAGAAAAATATATTTTAAGCGAGCTTCTAGTCCTTTTACCACTTCTAGTCATTGAACGATGAACTAGAATCCTGACCTTTTAATAGCTTGAAGATCTACAGCTGCTTTCAAAACTAAGATTCATAATCTACTTGAGTCCTGTGTCTCCTTTATCTTTTCAAATCTGCGGAGTAATCTTGAAACTCCGGATACGATTAAATACGTCGCATACTTTCGTCATTCTTTAACCGACTAAAAAAACTACGACTACTACTACCGAAAAACGCATTTTCTAACTCGGGCGGCCTGCGGCCTGGGCCCGAGTAATAATCTCAAAGAGCCATACAATTACTGGTTAATGTGTTTACTCAAAATTCGTATGGGAAGCTTTTATGAATCTTTAGAAGTGTCAGTGAGGTCATCTACTCAACCGTAACAATCAACACAGTTTCGCTCCATACATTTCTTTGTGTTTAGTTTCTTGAATTATTTTATTTCTATGAAGCTAAAAGTTTGGGTGAAGGAGTTTTCTTACAATATATGTGCTTAGGATTGATTATCTGACCAGTTGTCTTCAATGCAGAGCTGTTATCTGAACAAAATATTGAGATATTTTCACTCACAAAATACAAAGAAATGTATGGAGCTGAATGTTGGGTTGAGTAGATGACGTCACCGACACCTCTAAAGATTCACGAAAATATAGTACTTCCCTCTGGTATATCGAAAAAAGATTTTAACTAGTTATTATTAGACCATTGAAGAATTATTCAATGAAGTTTCAGCTAAATTAAACTTCGATCGATTTTCGTCTAAGTAGCACTTTAAATCACAAGAAATATTGAAGTCGGATCATTGATGACGGGAGGGAAGAGAAGCGGGAGAAATGAGGGACACGGGTAGAAAGGAAAAGAACTTGTATCACGTGAAACCGGCTCGACCAAGGAAATGATCCTTGTGATGAAAGGTGACGTATAATGTCACGTTACAGTCGTTTTCGTATGAGTGGGAACAAGTACCATTTCCTTATTCATTCTTTACAATGTGTTAATAAACGTTATGGTAGGGAATTCAAGACATTCTATTTAACCAATCACAGCGCG